>WAAD01004474.1:8346-24524 GCA_013389945.1 Fregata magnificens
GGGGCTGGGCAGGCACCGCCCGGCAGCGGCCCGAACGCCGGTGCCGCCTCCCGCCACCGGCACGAAGCGCAGCGGGCTGCCGCGGGGAAAACCAGCTCCCCCTCAGCCAGACCCAGTGCACCTGTATTGGGAATGAAGGCAAGGATTTTTTTATGTTCTCTCCTTTCTCTTCGAGGATCTATCAGCTCCATCTCTCTCTGCCTTCCATGATTTCTTAATCATTAATTCAGTTAAAGTCATTCTGTCTTTGTTCCCAACCCTTCCCTGATGAGAGGCTAATATACTTTGGGTAATTACTGTCCAGAAGAATAAACAGAGCCCACCAATGACTGTCCTGGTGCTTGGCTAAATCCTGAACAGTTGGTTTTACCCAGTATGAGGTAGGGTGCTCTTTCTCACTGATGAGCAATGTTATTAAAATCCTGATGTAAAGCATCATGAATTCTATATAAATGCACCATTTGCTAATCAAAAATTGCCACTTGGGTAATGCAACACATTAATTGGTCCCATCTGAGGCTATCCTAAATGGTGATAGGTTGGTTGTGACACGTTTTGTTGCTACCTTTAATAACACAACAAACATATACTGGTTAAAGTGTAGGTTTTGCTTGCCTAACATGCATAGTTTTCTCTATAATTTTTTCAGCCAGCTGAATCAGAATCTGGACTGAAAGCAAAACTACATACTTTTAAAGCATGTTTGCATTTACAACTTATTACTGAAAAGGAAATTAGTATTATGATATGGTAGATAAGGTTGCACTGTCACTTCCACTTTACACCTCTTCAGGTGCTTTGTAACAAAAAAGATGGACTTTGAAACTTGCTGGGTGTCTGTGAAAACTTTAAGAAAAGAAAGTTTTGATAAAGCTGTTTTTACTATTAGAGAATTCAAGAAAAGTATGTAGTAAAAAGTACACTTTCTGAGCTGCATTTTTGTTATAACTCATACCAGACGTGTGGGACATAAGACAGTTGTAGTTTGACAGAACAATAGTTCTTATTTAATAAATGCTTTGACGGTTGCAGTGAAAATTGGTTTTCCTTTGAGTGAGTTATGAACTACACTTCCACATGGGTGCCTCAATAGTCAGATTTTTTGAAAGGACTTAGCACCCAGCAGGACACAGTGAAATGCTAGGAGCTGCTGGATACTGAACTCTGAAATTGTGGCCCAAGTTCAAAGTGTGCAGCTAAAAAATGTTGTACTTCAAATACAAATGATACTTCCATCCATGCCCACAGAGCAGCTACCTAACTGCTCTGAAAATCTAAGTCTGTGAACTTGAGCACCTCTCTGTTAAAATAAGGAACATGAATCTATTAAAATAAGAGAATATGAGTAAGATTCCTATGTTAGTGTCATATGGCAAAGGTTCCACGTGCTGTAGCTTATCAACAATGGGAAGCATTGGTCTGCAGTATTTGCATAGAGATGTGTGTGTTTTGGTTTGAACCAATTGCTACCAACAGGACCAAGTCCTTCCAAAGCAGGACATCCTTCCTCACTGTTTTTACACTCCTTTTAAGAACAAGTTGTTTTATAATATGAATGGAGACTTTCCTTAGCCATCTCTTAAAAGCATAGGAATTATTCTTGTCCTTTCTGAGCGCCTGTCTTCTTTTCAACTTTCTCCTGCCCTATGGATTATAGCCTCTTCTCACCCTACTTTAGGACTGCCACAGCTGTGAGACCTCCAGGGGCACTAACTCTACTGAGCTAACCCGGGCCTGATAGGACCTGCTGCTAAAAATCAGCTTGCTTTCTGGTACTAAGTCGAGTCTCATTGCTTGGGAACCAGTGCAGCAGTACTGTAAGGGTACTGAGCCTGAGGCATGGAAGCTTTATCTTGCTGCGGGTCTGTTGATTCTGGAAGAATTACTCTTGGCTTATAACACAGATGTAGCAGAGAATAAGAGTCTTGATACTTATTTCCTTGTGAATTGTAGTGAGAGGGTGTATTACTTTTATCTTCTGATTGAGCGAGTTCAGTGTATTCTTATTCATTAGGAAAATTTTATCCATACTTACACAACATGAAAAGGGCATTTTAGCCAAAATCTGCTTCTTAAAAATGCAGTCATCCAAGGCTGTGAAAGGTGAGGAATGTAAATTATATGTAGCTGGGTAAAATACTTTTCCATACATTTGCTGTTTCCCAGCTCCTCACAGATCTGTGCTCTTTGTCTAAGTCACTTTAGTGCCACAACAGGAGCCCAATTTTAGTTATTTTCAAGGCAAGGAAAAATGATTGAGGAGCTCTCTTAAACCATACACATTTTAGTTATAGTCTATTTATACCTATGTATGTAACTGCTTATACTCATCCTGTTTATTTGACCTTTATAATGCAGAGGCAGCCTCTCAGAGAGTGATTAAGATGACTTTATAAGGCTAAATAAAGGTGAAATAATCCTGTCTGTGAATTTACTGGACAACATGGTCACACTTTTTTATTGTCCCTTACCTAGCCACTGAAGGTAAGCTTCTTAAGAACTGATGAGTTTGTAGGTTGGGTTTGAAGTTCTCCAGTAAGAGATTTTTTCCTCTCAATTATTTCTCTAATTATCAAGTAGACAAGTAAATTAGGATCTCACTGTCATCTTGTTGTAAATTGAGGACATTCTCTTAATATCATTCCTTTTTGCCTACGAGAAACCCCCTAGATACCAATGCTGTTATGCCCTCTTGTATTTGTGATTTGGTCTTACTTTTGGCCTTGATGTCAAAGTCTACTATGAGTATTTTCGTTTGGCCCTGAAGGAGTTGTCATCATCACAGTGCAGTAGTAGCTTTGCATGGGACATCATTGTTGTCACGCTGACACACAACACACACTAGCACGTAAAGCCCGTGGTGTGCTTTTTGTGATGACCTGGACAAAAATAAAGATATGACTAGATAATGTGAAAATGTATTAAAAATCCATCTGTAATAGCAAGTATTGGATCCTTTTCAAAAATACAGATAATTTTGATCATTTCATACATTTACCAAGATTCTCGTGCACCTCATGAGTACAGCTTCCAGAGAAGAGTCCTTCAGAAGCTGAATATCAGTTACAACCATTTATTGCACATTGAGGAATAAATTGAAGAGAAAGGAAGGAAATTAGGAGACATCTGAGTACCCATGAGTATTATATGTATGATTACGTGCATATTTTTAAACTGAAGTATGATATCTTCTAATAATAAGAAGTCTTATGAAGATCTTAGAAGAAATGTAGGCAGAAAGATAATCTCTGTGTGCTGATGAAGCGATGCTGATTTAACATGGATACATGAGCAGATAATAAATATAATCAGGTTTTACGCAAATCAAAGCCCCGGTGCAGCACTTCAGTGACAACTGTAAAGAACTCATTCTCCTCCAAATAACACTTACTTCCAAGTGCAGCATGCTCTTATCAATCTAGCTAAGGTGTACATTGTACAAAAGAGAAGCTGTCAACAAAAGCACTGCATCACGCTTCCAGCTACCACACCACTTTTGTCTACTACTACCTTTAGTTAAAAGGAAGCCACTGTGACTTACATAACTTCATTTGAATGGATAAAGCATTTCTGTTGGGAAGAAATATACATGAAAAATTTGGGTCACTTGTGAGTATACTGGGCACAGTATGCTGCTGGATGTCTAGGTATCTTAAAATTGACGGGAAGTATTATAACTTATTACTGAGAAACTTTAAATAACATTTTCTTAAGCTGATTTTTTTCTATGGTATCAGTATTGCAGTCAAGGAGCTGTACAACTGATGTTAAATGAAAGTCAGATTGTGTCATGTGGGAAGTTTTGGGGAGTGCATCAGGTTGGTTTGAAATTGTTTGGTGATTGTAGATAGGAACTTTCCTTGAATGGCATAATGAAAAACAGTCAGCGTCCTTTTGGCAAAGAGTAGGCTATTTTCCTAATGTTATTTAAACACATTCTTTGACTAGAAGACGTTATTTTGGCAGTGAAATCCATTCATTGATGAAATAAAAGGGAAGTACATACTTTATTTCCAAAATTCAGTTAACAGCAGAGAAGTAACATCTGAACAAATAATAAATAACAAATAAGTAATAAATACACTAAGTCTAAATCTCCTAGATGCTTTACAGTAAATAATAACTTAAGTGTAGTCACTAGGGATATGCCTGTATCACTCCAGCTTTAGTAACAACAAAATGTCATCTGTTTTTAACGGAAAGGTGCATTAAAGGAAAAGAAAGCTGTTAGAAAATATATCCTGGGTGACATTCATGGCCCCAGTGAACTGCATTAGGCACTGCAGTAATTAAAAATTCACTTCAGAGAAGCTTATTATTCCTTGACTCGCAGTTACTCTGTCTATCAAGAGCCTCCTGGACCCAGGCATTATGAAAACATGATGCCTCCATTACTTGCTCGATTTCTGACTTAAATTTTCAAAGGAGATGTAAAGCTTTTCCAAACCATGCAGATAAAAATCATGAATAAAAAAGACTTAGTGAGCATTTAGAATTAAAATAATTAGGCCACAGTGGATGCTTTCAAAAATTTAACAGCTGTGCCAGTATAAAAGAAATTCCTCATTAACTTGTGTGCCAGGTTTTTCAAATCTAATATTTAGTTAACCAGTTGTTTCTAAAATCATAATAGTAATACTGAGAAGAGAAGTTAACCGTGTTAAGAAAATGTGCTTTTCTGTTAGGAGAGCTTGAGAAATTCTGGCAACAAAATAAACATAGCTTGATAAAGTTTTGCTCTGTTCTATGGTAGCTGATACTACTAAAGTAAATGGAAAGTGTCAGAAAAAAGGCAAAGTTCTTATATTAATATGCAGTTAATATTCTTAAGGAGTGCATGGTGGATTGCAGCAGTGTAACTCTAGTGTCTTCCTAGCAGACATTCCTGTTTGTTTGGGGGTTATTTTGGCATTTAAGAGAGTACATTCATTGAGAGAGAAATTTGATTCAGTAAATGCTAGCTCTTGCTGCAGTTGGGGAGTTGTGGCTCTGGTCATTAAAAAGCAACTAAACTGACATCCCAGTATAAACTGCAATGATCTCATGCCTCATAAAATGTGCCATTTTCAACTGCCCCAAGAAGTGGTGGGAAGTTATTATTCTCATTTTCCAATAGCTAAATATGACTTTGATCAGTTTTGCCCAGTGTTTTTCTGGATACACCATCTGGACAATGCTGCCTTTACATGGAAATGGTAAATTGAAGACCAGCTTGTGGTTTTTAATGTCAGCAGACTTAACTCCGTTACTTCAGCTGGTCGTTGTTTAAAAAAACCCCCAACTTATTTTCTTGCTTAAAACTCTAAATCTCAGAAGTATTGCAGTGTTAAGTAAAGAGATAAAGGTATTTTAAGTGTGAATAATTAAACAAGATTTTGCAATATATAAAACTGCTAGAAAGTTGGTGGCAGAGGACCTAGGTTTTTGTCAAGGGATTAAAGAATTAGATGGCAATTGAAGGAGATTTCTGGAGGGCTAGGTTTTATTTAAATGAGTTAATCTTACCGATCTGTGGAATTTCATTAGGGTTTGGTGAGGTATTTTATCACCTTCAGATATAGGATGAGGGTAATGTTTATTTGGTCGTGTGCCAGACAGGGAATCAAAAATGCTATTCTTAGCTGTTACCACATTGATATATGCTGGGAAGATAACTTGTCATTTGTGCTTCACGCATAAAAATGGAAATACTATGCTTTCACTACTTCAGAGAAAGGAGAAGTAAAGAATGGCCATGCTGGGTGAAATTTTGGGGTCTAAGTCGTATTTTTGTTAGTGGCTAGTAGTGAACATTTATGTAGAAGTTATAGGGCAAGCATACAATAACGCTTGTACTTCTGGAGTTATGTGAACTAGGAGAAATATTTTGGTTTAATACTTCCTGGTGGATGAATTATATAGTCTTTTTTTTCTTCTTTTTATTTTCCTTTTGAATTCTTGTCAACTTTCAGCATGGAAAGCATCCTGTGTCAGGGAACTGGGTGTTGGACTGATATTTTCATAAAACCATCTAGTTTAATCACAAAATCTTTTGTGACTAGAAATGGTCAGCTTAGGAACTGTCACTCTGTATGCTTTACTTGAGTGTGTTACCTTTTGCTTGCATTGCATTGAAGATGTTCAGTCTGGTAAGGAGGAAGGCCACTTGTAAAAGATTGCAGAAGGACCTCATGGCACTGAATCACTAGGCAATAAAATGGCAGGTGATGATGGCCTTTCATAGCTGATTCAGAAGGCCAGATCTCCTCCCTGCTCAAAAAATGGAAATGGTGGAGATGATTGTCTTAAGTAAGCATAGTGGATAATATTACATGAAGTGTTTTATGATGTTTAGGCTTCAGCCTGTGGGAAGAAATGGTATCCCCAAAGCTTTACTGGTTTAGAGATCCTAGAATAATGAAAGTTTTTAAACCTGACAAGACAAAATCCCACATTTTTTTAGTCTCCCTTTGATTAGGAGTACTTAAAATTTAAATTGTATTTATGGCTATGAAATATCTGGTCTCAAGAAGAAAATTAACTCTCTCTGTTTTAGTGTTGTTATCATTCTGCTAGATAGGCAGAATTGAGTGGAAGAAAAGACATCTGACATACTTTGCTAGCAATGAAAGATGCCTGTGAAAAAGGAAGGAGCTGAACCTAGATTTTCAGACTAGTAACTTAGTGATCTTGCTGATGGAAAGAGGTCTGGTTTAATAATGGTTATTATTTACATTTAATGGATTAAGGTGTTTCTGATGGATTTCATGTATTAATCCAATGCTCTTAATCTGTTAGTGAGGCCACATTTCTTTGAATCATCTGTTGTGGAGTTAAATCCAGTTGGCGGCCGGTCACGAGCGGTGTTCCCCAGGACTCAGTTCTGGGGCCAGTTTTGTTCAGTGTCTTCATCAATGATCTGGATGAGGGGATTGAGTGCACTCTCAGCAAGTCTGCAGATGATACCAAGCTGGGCGGGAGTGTCGATCTGCTCGAGGGAAGGAAGGCCCTGCAGAGGGATCTGGATAGGCTGGGTCGATGGGCTGAGGCCAACTGTATGAGGTTTAACAAGGCCAAGTGCCGGGTCCTGCACTTTGGTCACAACAACCCCATGCAACGCTACAGGCTTGGGGAAGAGTGGCTGGAAAGCTGCCCGGCGGAAAAGGACCTGGGGGTGCTGGTCGACAGCCGGCTGAACATGAGCCGGCAGTGTGCCCAGGTGGCCAAGAAGGCCAACGGCATCCTGGCTTGTATCAGGAATAGTGTGACCAGCAGGAGTAGGGAAGTGATCGTGCCCCTGTACTCGGCACTGGTGAGGCCGCACCTCGAGTACTGTGTTCAGTTTTGGGCCCCTCAGTACAAGAAGGACACTGAGGTGCTGGAGCGTGTCCAGAGAAGGGCAACGAAGCTGGTGAAGGGTCTAGAAAACAAGTCTTATGAGGAGCGGCTGAGAGTACTGGGGCTGTTTAGCTTGGAGAAGAGGAGGCTGAGGGGAGACCTTATTGCTCTCTACAACTACCTGAAAGAAGGTTGTAGTGAAGTGGGTGTTGGACTCTTCTCCCAAGTAACTAGCAATAGGACAAGAGGAAATGGCCTCAAGTTGCATCAGGGGAGGTTTAGATTGGACATCAGGAAGAATTTCTTTACTGAAAGAGTGGTTAGGCATTGGAACAGGCTGCCCAGAGAGGTGGTGGAGTCGTCTCCCCTGGAGGCGTTCAAAAAAGGTATAGACGTGGCACTCCAGGGCCTGGTTTAGGAGTCATGGTGGTGTTAGTTGGCGGTTGGACTTGATGATCTTAGAGGTCTTTTCGAACCTTAATGATTCTATGATTCTATGATTCTATGATCCGGTAGCCTGGCTGCACAGGTGATGCCTCAGGAATCTCACTTTCCAGGTCAGCAGCAGCTTAGGTACATCCTGGGATACTGTTACTGGGAGATTCAAGTACAGTGACCTAAATCTGCTTTCTATTTGTTTTACTGCTCTGTATTTTAGCAGTGTTAACTTGACCAAAACATTGATTTTAAAACTTTGTTTTCTCCCCAGAATCATCCCATGGAGACAATCCCTGAGGCTCAGATCAGGATGCAACTCATTTATCTGAGAGAGGAATGCCCTGTACGTGCAGTGGTTAGAACCAGTCAGACAAGCCTGTCAGTGCCAGAGTTCTATCTTAATATTGTTACTGTTTGTTTTCATTCTTCTTCTAATGTATGATTAAAAATAGTTCCACAAACATATCAGAAAAGACACGTGGCAGTGAAATATTAGGATTTTTCATTTCTTCCAATTCTATGTCAGTGATTATCTGAGTGACCATTTAAAACAAACTGCACAAGGTAAAGAGAAAATGGTTTATCATTTCTTCATGTGTAGTACAACGTGGTGGCAGGAACCTTTTTCTTGCTACCAGAAATGAAGTAGCTGCAAGGAATGTCTACATTTATACGGGACTGTCTACATTTATACAGGCCCTGTATAAATACATCTTTCATGCTAATTCAGGTTACTGGGTTGCCTATGACTCTGGCTGTTTTAGTTCACCTTTGTTTTATTAAAGGTGCATCCGAGGTCAACTGCCACTAACTATACTGTTAAATATTGATTTAACAATTTGAATTAATGTAATTTTCAGTTGTTCTTCCCTACTTAATATACAGCAGCACTTCAGTGACCCAGTCAATAAGATCAATAGCACTCATGTGAAGTTCAGGCTATGGCTGTCACTGATGTGCTCTGCCCTTCTCCTTGCTCTCTTCACCCAGGGTCAGACAGGTTTTAGTAAATGCACAATCTATGTTCCTGCTAATAGGCTGTGGGACTTCTCTAGCTAGATGCGTTCTGTGCATACCAATTACTTCTGAAGCAGATTATTTGGTACCTCATACTGATTTTTTAAATCAAGCTGCTCTTTCTTCTTTAACAAGAGAAAAGATTAAACAATGAAGGCATCTTTTGTGGTTTCTTTCAAGGTTTTCTGCAAGTACATACTTGGTAATTTGTAAATAGCAAGTCTTTACTTGACAACACTTGCTAATCAGTGTGTCAGAGCTAAAAGGCCAATATTTGAAGACATAAATATGGCTAAGTTAAGCACGTGTTTTAAACATTTGGTTAAATGGCCAGGGTTGGTGTACTAGCAACCTGGAGAACTATGCCTTAATGAAAGTGAAAATATATGGGCAGCCAAATGTTAAGCACTTTGTCAAAATAATGCGTAAAATACAGTGTGCCTTGGTGTTGCATGGGAAAGTAAGAGTGATGATTGTTCCTATTCCATGAATGTGCCACCCGTGACAAAGAGAAGCCACAACTGGCTGGTATTCAGGTGGTAAATTGATGGTAAGTGTCGATTTGAGTGTGTATGCCCTGAGTCAATTTCTCTCGGAACAGTTTTCATTAAATGTAAGAGATCTTATTTTATTGATCTCTCTTTTAAGCCAGGAGTATACATGTGTGCATAAGTAGATGGAAAGTCTGTGTGAAAAAGAAAGAAGCATGAGAACTAATGTCTTTTGACTCACTTTGAGAATAGTGGAGGGTATGTATTAAGTAGGAAACTCATGTTTGTGCTTTCACTTAACAGAAGAATGGCAGCAGCTCTTACAACTCTGAAAAAANTGGCAAAAAAACCCCACCTCTGCTTTCCTTCCATAATTCACAGTGAGGTCTAAATTCACGTTGTGATCATCTGGTGCTGCTACACACCCTCCTTGCACTCTTTCCCCTGTGCAGCATTGTTCTTCACCCAGGTTCGCCCACCTGTAAAGGAGGTGTTCCAGGATGCCTTGCTTCTCCTTGAACCACCAGTGCCTGGATATGACAGAGGTAAGGTTACAGAGAGCCAGCAGGAATGATGCGGCTGCTGAAGCCACATGCTTTACATGCACAACCAGGAAAGCAATACACTCCCTGGCCCCTGCTTTGTAGAGCTTAGAGAATGTAATTACAGACCAATAGTTTAACCTGGGAAGGTACTAAACTAAATGGAACAAGCATGATAAACAGAATCAAGCTTTTTGTTCTACCTCTAGATAACAGAACAAAGCGTATGGATCAATAGTAAAAGCTACGTGTCTTTCTGCACTGGCTGACCATCATTGAGGCTATACTTTGAGAATTTGACTGTTCATGACTTTCCTTATATATTTCCATGTGTATCTGTTTTCTGAAAGCTGCATCTCACAGATCTGTTTAGATGACATGAAATAGGATGTCTAAGAGGAAAATAGGAGATCAGTGCAGGTATACAGTTCGGCTATGTCTATGAACTTGAGAAGGTTAAAGGATGATAACTTTAGATTCTAATTTATGGTTTCAGCAATTTACAAGTGTCTTCTGTGAAGATCAAACTCTGAAGCTGCTTTTCTCTCAGAAGAAAGGCTTGTCTTTGTTAAAAATGAAAGCTGCCTTTGTGCTTTCTGACCATTCTCTTTCATTTTGTAACCTTTCAAAAAGCCCTTTTAGCTGTATGGAATATAACAGATTAAAAACGCTTCAGGGGATCTTTGTTCTGAATTGCTTCTTTCGTTATTTGTTTTTCTAAGTTATTCTTAATGAAAATAGGAACCATCTTGTTCTGACAAAGAATTTTTCTTCTCTCCTATCTTTCCCCCCTATGTTTTTCCGTGTTCTGTAACCTGACTGAGGGACATAATGATTAAAAATTCTCATCATGCCCATCTGCCTATGTGCCCTGTACTTTGTCATTTGGCAGTTGGGTATCAAAGCAGCATCATCAATGTTCTTTGAAAACTAAGCAGGTTGGACATGCAATTTAGATGGAAAACAATTACACTGTGTTAGTTTGCCTTTAGCAAGAGTATTAGGGCTCATCTTGGAGCCAGGAAACGAAAGTAGCACTTCATCTTCATGAATTTTAAATGAGGGAAAAATGTATGTGTGTGAGAGAGAAAGTTGTCTCGCAGAAGCTTTTCCCTACAATCTTTCTCTAACTAGTTCTTTCCTCTCTAGAATATGTCCTAGTCTGTGCTAGTGGCATTGGCTGGGATAATATGTATTTCCCTATAACACAGGTAGTGCTAATGATAGTCTCACTAGAGTTTCTTTCAGATCATCTTTTTGATATTCATTAACAACAAAAGGTTGTGCCTCAGTGACAAGCTTCACAACCACAAAGAAAAAGGATTAAAAGAGTTAATAGATGTTGTATAGACTCCTTTTCAGCCAGACAAATTTTTTTTGTCATGTTATCTGTGTGGAGTCTACCATGGTATGTTTTTAAACACTTCTAAGTGATCATTCTTAGATCTTTATAAGCAGCATTCATGAAAGTCTGTCTGATAAGAATACTAAACTGAATGCCATCTTTTTTCCAAACGTCTATGCAAAAAAACATCATCTATTACTGTTTTCTAAAGTCCTGAAGACTAAGAACAAGTGTGTGACGGAATGTACTGACTCTGGAGAAATTGCCTTTTAGGGAGTATATAGAGCAAGTTCAATGGTAAGCATGTATTTTAGTGGGCTGTTTTTCTGAATGAGGGCCATCATCTGTCCTGCAGCACTTGTAATGAAGTTCTGAACAATGTCAAAAAGAAACTAACAATGTAAGTGTCTGTCCTCCTTAAGAAAGGTCTTTGCTCTGAACTTTAAAGCTAACCATAAACATCAAGAAATTCTCAATGCATGATATTAACCATGTGACTGAAACATAGTCCGAGTTGCAGCTTGCCAGTATTGTGCTGCTTGTACTTGAAGTCTGTCAAATGTTTAATGAGGACAATATGTTTGCCATAAAACTAGACATAAAACATTCTTCTACTTTCTTCCTTAATTTTTTTTTCTTCTTCAGTAAATAAAATCCTTAATTTGATGTCACAATTATAAGAAAATTTTTTGTTTAGTGGATTTAGAGGAATCAGAGTGTAGAAAATTCTTTAAAATAATGTTTTTCTGAATTCTAGCTGTAGAGTGTGAGATATAACCTAGTCAGTTTTTATTCTGGGCTCCGTCCATGGTTAAAAATACTTTTCAAATTTGGTCTGGATATCTTGTCCATGCAAAATTTTACATCTTGATCAAGACATTCTTGGAACTAGGTTATATTTTAATGGGTAAAACAGAGATTTGTAGCTGTTGAGGCAGTTCTGGATTCTTACTCCTGATACTTGTTCACAGAAAAAAAGTATTAAGCTGGTGTGGGAAGGCAAAGTTTTATATTGGGTTTTTTTTTTCAAGTCTGCCTATTTGAAAGAACAGTGCAGTGTTAGGTTGGGAAGGGGGTGTGAGGATTATATTTTTGGATTGAAATCTGAGTTCTATCACTAAGCTTTTAGGGGCCAGTGTAGATGAGCAGTAAAGCTGTGTTGTATTTTCATATAAAGGTTTGCATTATGTCTACAATGGGCTACCCCTTGAGGAAGGCAGCAACCTTGAGCCAGAGGTGTAGCTTCATGGTGTTCAGATTCATTGAGTAATTGTGACTGGGGATAAATTAATTACAATGATTTTCTTTCTGCTACGTGCTTAGCAGAAGATAGTCTTAAAAATCAGCAATATGCTGACCAAGGATGTGAAATTCAATCCCCTCTGCCTGGAAGAAGGGGGAGGGTTACCTAACTCACCACCTATAGTAGGCTACTGATGTTGTCTGGGATGAGTTCTCACTTCAGCCTGTTGATCCTGTCCTGGTTCACTTAACAGTATCAAGATAGCTCCAGTATATCTTATGTACATTTCACCTTCCAGAAAATTGACTACGTTGTATTCTGAAGAAAAAGTACATTGAAACTTTTCCGTTTTGTATAAAATTCTTAAGCAGTCATTGAAAAGCTTATTATGCTTTGTTGGGTGGTGAGAACCTTCATCTGGATGATCAGGTTTTTGCTTTCTCTTTAGTGAGTAACTACATGATTAATGTGAAGCAGACAAGAATCAGCTAGAGCTGTTTACAGAGTGCCAGGTAGAGTGCTCTGGGATGAGCTGGTGTCCTTAGGGAGGATCCAGCTTTTCTTTTGCTGCAGAAGAATTAGTCACTGTGTTATTTGTTTTACTCCATGGTTTTCAGTAACTTGGGAACCAAGGCTTCTCTCTTTTTTCCCTTTGTTACAGCTGCCCACAGTAGAACAATATGCAAGTCAAGTGAAAAATGTCATTCCCATGAAAAAAAAGTCATTTGTGTTGCATTTTGAAAAGATACCAAACTACCATGAAAATGGGCTAGGAAAATCAATTATTTGTTGACCTATTCATGGTCACCAAGAGAGAAACTGCATGGAGTACTTGATCTGAAGGAAGGCATGTGAGAAATTTGGAGGAGCCAGCACCCGAGAGGTGGATAGAGGAGCATGCTCTAACTGGCTTCCACTGCAGCCGACATGGAATCCCGCACCTGAAATTTGTTGCCATGTTGAGTACCATGACTATAACAGCATGGTCCAAACTAGGTATTGCTGTGCGCTGACTGCCATGTAAGGACTTATGTGATATATTTGGAGATTGGATTCACTGAGCAATGGCAGCTGTATGGTTTTGCATGTGCCCAGAGGTTCTGTTAAGTGTAGGGTGTTTTTCAGTGGACCCTTAAGGTTTAACAGTAAATGCACCTAACTAACAGCCAAGTGAGTAAGAGCGGATCCCAGCTGATGTTGTAGCATGGTCTTTGCGAGCAGGAGCAATCCCGGCCCTGGTCTGGTGGAGGGCTATGCAGCTCTTGGACTGTGGCTGTGTGGGCCTGCCAGGGTCATATGCATTTTATCACGTGGTAGTAAAGTGGGGACTGCTGTCTGGCAAACCTTCACCTGTCTGTTTCCAAACCTATGCTAGGAGAGGTTTGGCTCTTGAACTGTCTAAATATTTCTACCAGCAAGCTTCAGTCCTCGCTATTGATGGCTGCATGTGCTTGGCAAGGTTGGTGGGCCTGTGCAATCCAACCCTGGTTTGCCTCCGAAACCCCCCTATGGGGAGAGATGCAGCCCTTCTGGCTCTTGTCCCTTTCCAACAAAGCGGCTGGTATTCCTCTGGCAGCAGACTCCTCTATTAAACAACACAGAGATGAGAGAAACCATGTAAATGCAGGTCAAGTGAAATGGTTAAATAATTCAAAGAAATCCCTGTGGAGATACAGCCACTCTTGTCCACCTTTCTGTTTCGATGTTGATGTGGGGAGCGTGTTCAGAGCTCCACAGCAAATGTTTGCATTCTGTAATTCTGAAAGGTGATATATTTTAAACTGTTTTAATATGCATCTGGACATTTAACTAAGCTGAAAAATAGAAATATGGGAGGAAAACAGTCAAATTGCACAAAGCAGACAATTAGTAGAGCTTTCAAATGGTGTTGAATGTTTTTACCTAAACGGCAGTGGTCCAATAGCTAAAGTGGATGATTTTGGGCTCATATGTAAAGCTCAGTTCACTTTTAAATACCAAGTTGCTGATCTTTAAATTGTCAGCAGGACCTAGCTGTCACCGAGGTGTTGAAAGAGAGCACTTCTTTGCTTTAAAATGATGTAAAATGTAGTCCTAGTATTATGGCATACATTGTTTTAAATATTCCTGAATTTTGAAGTAAGAACCAGGGAATTTTAATAAGCAGAAGGTCAAGAAGATTATATATGTTGGGCCCTAGGCTTTAAATAAACACAATTTTGTAAGCCATTCAGAAGAACAGGTACTAAGAAGTGCTTTTGGGGGGGAGGGCAAAACAAGTTCAGAATAGGTAGCAGAGACCAAAAAATAAAGACTGAAGTCTCTCAACTACATGTGCATAGAGCAAATTGTATTCTTCTGTATCTCCTCGAGTGTTTCCCGAGAAAAGATGCTGATGCTTTTAATGATTCTTTTTGGGACTGTACAGCTGTCTTACATTAGATTCAAGTATGTCTAGGAAATTGTTTATCTTTAGGATTGCACACTCATAAGAGTTTTTTGCTTACATACTGACTTGGGATTATTGAAGTTTTAAGTGAAGCTGCAAAAAAGAAAAGGGGGATGATATTTCAATTAGGTTCTCCAGTAGCTTTGCCCTGAGGAAAACAAATCAACAACAGGCAGCTTTTTTTCTTCATAGTCCAAAGAAAACATTCATTATGGTATTTTATTAGCTCTGGAAAGTCTCTGTATAACTAGGCAGGTAACTCAACTGTTTTTGTTCTGGTGTAGGATTGATTCAAGAGTTTGTGGATTGGAAAAGAGAATGAGATGAGTCCTTCACAAAGCAACATCTTCTGTCTCAACTTCATTGAATCTTTTGTTGCTTTTAACACTTTCATGCTTAAAGAATGTGACTAAGCTGTCTAATATGCTAGCACTCCAGTTTCTTTTCTTCCATTCCTGGCAACATCCCAGAGCAAGCTGTTCCTAAATGTTCTTCTGCCTTTCATCTCTGTTAATGTTTTTTTTTTTCTTCTTCTGGTTTAGCCTAGCACAGGGCAGGCAATAGGTATTGCTAAGGAAAAACTATGAAAATAGGCTGCAAGGAAACACAGGCAGCTGGCTTTAGAAAAAGGTTTCAAGATTTTAAGAATGAGCTCTCTGGTTGCAATATGCTTTTTTAAACTGATGTTTCTCTGAAGGGTTTGAAGAAAACTCAAATGGGAACTGTCAAAATTCCCCCAGCAAACTGTCTATTCGGAAAATCATTTTGTTGAGCTTTGCTCATGACAAGTAACAGAGAGTAAGCTTTATGAATAAACAAATACGGTGTGTCCCATGCAGATATCAGTGTATACATTTTTATTCCAAAAGTATTCTGCCGCTTTATGTAGCCTTACCATAAGTAGGTGTTGAAATAACTAGACAGCAGTTTCTATTTCATAGTTAAGGAATTCTTTTCCTTCTCAACTTCTGGAAGGATCATTTCACTTCTTTCCTCCAGTTTTTGTGACTCAAAAGTTGAAACAACATTTACAAGAAAAGATTAATGATCTTTTGATGTTGCCTTCTCCCTTCATCTCACAATGTCACCCCTGTCCCAAGTTATACTCCAGGGCTGTCCATACTCTGGAGACAAGACCCTCCTGGTCTTCCATCTTATACTTNTGTATAATAATTTCAAAAGCTATTTTATAGTTTTTCAAACTTGGAAATCATTATGTCAGTTTGAAGTAGTTAAAACTGCATTTCCCCCCCCAGTTATTTAGTCTTAAATGGTTTTAATGATCATCGGGTGTTCTTTCTCTTTTGATATTTGAGCCTTTGGGAGTCATGTCTTTTTTTTCTTTTTTTTTTTTTCC
>WAAD01004475.1:3476-25232 GCA_013389945.1 Fregata magnificens
TTCAGGAAATGCATCCTAGTGGATTGCTTTCTGTTTTTCCTGAGTTCCCAGCTAACATTAGTGAGCATGACCTGACTGAACCATGCAAGAATGAACAAGCTATCATACTTGCAGCTACAAGATTGACATGAAAGACGTTTTTCTCCTTTTCTTCTCGCCCAGCAATCACACACCTTTGCTGAAAAGTGGCCTCTATGACAGAATGCAGATGGATGATTAGCTGTGCACAGTGCAAATACCAGGTTGGCATTTCAAAAAATTGAGGGGATTCTGAGAAAGCTTGTAAATCCTCACAAAAATACTGATAAGTTTGTTCTTTACCTTATTCATATAAAAAAAGGCATTCAGAATGACAGAACAGGCTGGTGAATGAAATGTAAACATGCTAGTCAGGTATTTTGGCCCAACATTTGCTGAATTTCTTATACTTCAGCTCTTGCGTGTTTAATATTGCACCTCTCTGGTGGAGCTTAACTTTTTCAGCAGCAAGGTAGACAGAACAATGTTTATTATGGTATCTGATTTATTATCATAGAACTTGTTATGCTACATATGCAGTTAATTAATTTGAATTTCTGGTGTTGATGTGTGACTGCCTGAGAAAGGACCATTTTATAGTTTTGCATGATTTCCTGAGGTGGTGCTGCCTTCACTCCTATCATAGAAAACTCATCTGGAAGTACATGTTCAGTGAATTATCTGGGGCAACAGTGCAGCTGCTCCTCCTCAATTCTTCATCTGTATATGTATTTCATCAACATTAACAGCTGCAAATTGCACATAGAATTTACAGGGAAAAAAGAACATTTTAGAAAAAGCCGATTTCATTTTTATCATTTTGCTAAGTAGGGTTGTGATAAAATCTCCACTGCCTATTGCAAGAATCAAAAGAAGCCTGTTTTGCTTATATAATGCAACATGGCTTTATTAGTATTACATTGGGCTTATAAAAAAAAAAAAAAGACTTGGATGAGAGTCGCAGTGTGATGTCTGATAAAAATTTCAATACCTATACACGTCTTTCAATAAATGCACAGGGCAAAACTATACAGCACTGTGTATACTAATCTGATTATCACAAAACCCTCTACATTTTTTTCCATCTGTTTTTTCTAGTGCCAGATTTTCCACTAGGAAGGTCTTTAAAACTAATACCTTTTTGGAGGAAGAAAACAAACAAACCAACCAACCAGAAGAGAGGTACTGTCAGCCCAGAGGCTTCTTTGCTGACTACCTAGGGTGGGGGTAATGATGGCTGGCAGTGGGTCTACAGTAGTATCTTTGAATTAAGGAACACTTGAAAAGTGCCAACTACCTTTTTACTGAGAACTTTACAAAGGGATCCGTCAAGATATTTATCAATTCTCTTCTGTGGATAGTCCCAGCAGAATATCTAACTATATATCTGAAAACTGTAAATCATGACATTATTAGGGAGGAAAAGTAAAAATTAAGATTACTTTAAGATTTTTCTCCTAAGAGAATTTTTTTTTTTCTTCTCAACACCTGAATTTAGTGCAATAGAGATAAGAAACTGATTACTAAAAGAAGTTTCACAGCCTCTCTGCTCTATAAGAAAACCTAATGAACTTGAATTTTAATCTTACTTTTTTGTTAAAAAAAAAGTTATTTAATGTTTAATTTTTGCTTTTTCATACTAAATGGCTGAAAAAGTGTGGAAAAAAAATCCCTAACCTAAATTGGGAGCAATCACCATGTTTTATTAACTGTGAGGATTATCTTCTAGAGAGCAATCACAAAACTATTGAATATTTTACTTTTCTCATCTGTGATCTTTTCTTCTGTCTCATTAGAAAACAACCCAGTGAATAAATCATTCAGTGCCCAATTCTCTATATTCAGCTCCTATTAAACACATTGTAAGAGCACTCAGCATCTCAAAGGGACAGACTTCTCATCAGCCTCATCTNTTACTGTGCTGCTACAGATCACACAACAATATGTGAATGATTCATATAATTAAACTAAGCTAGCTGATTATCTGATATACAGGTTGATAGATATTTTCTAGAACTCCAAATTAAACACCAGGAGTAAACAACCAGGAAGGAAAACTTTCTCAGGAAAAAAAGGGCAGTTGAAATTTTCCTCTGAAAATGCTCTGGGTTGCTTATTTAACGGGAATACTGCAGGAAAAGTTCAGAGAAAGCTATTCTACACTCTATCTATTTTATTAGGGGAAGAATTTAGCTGTTATTCTACTAATGCTTATCACTAAGACAGCAGCACAAATCTTTTTGTCACTTTCTTTTTCCTCTCTCCCTAGTTTTCACATGAGTTTTTTGACTGATTAGCCCCTGGGCTCTTCTATAATTTGTGGTAGCGCAAGTAAGTATAGCTCCAGGAGATGTGTAATGTCATTGTCTGTACCACAGGAGTTAGGATTACATGTAATCCCATTTTCTCTGATCACAGCAGGTGCCAGTAGAGGTACACAACATTTTAAACAGAAAAATGTGGCTATATAAGATGTACTGTGATAGTACCTGACGAAGGTCTGAGTGAAACGGGAAGTGCTCTGTTTGATGTCAGGGCACTGCTCTTCATGGTGCCCTCTGGTTTGGAGCAGCACACTTCTGAGATTCAAAGGTCAGTTCCAAAAACCACAAGTGTTTTTGATCAAGCTACAAATACCTTTACAGAAGTTTCCTCATATCTTAAATCATCTACCATGGCTCCATCACAGTTTGCTGCCAATGACTCTTTGTCCTATACCATGCCCCTCACAAATGGCAAAGAATACTATATCATTCACTTGTGATCATATATCAGAAACTTCCAACCAGCAACCTGCAGGGGCACAAGGCAAGGCTACCTGGCCTGAAAGTGTACTGCTGGTTATCATATTTCCATGTTCCATGGAGGAAACAAGCTGGGCTCAGAGCATCCCCTCAGAGCTGCCAGTGTTCCTCAGATTAGGTACAGACATGGTTTTACTGGTTGAGCTGGAAACACTGGCTAGAAAAACATGAAAAATAATGCCCTAGCTGAGGTGATTTCTTGTGTGGCAGGTCTGCTCATTTCACTTTTGAAATAGCCTGTGAAGCAATTCCAATGGTATACTATAACAAAACATGAATATATCTTATTATTACTAAAATAGAAAAACTATAAGAGAAAAATGTATTTCAGGCTGGAAAAAAAAAGAAAAAAACTGAAGAAACATTAAGTTCCAAAGATTCTGTTACTTAGGATTAGTTCAGGAGCTTGCTTAATTTTGTCTTTAGTTTTCATCATGGGAACAAGTTCCATGGGAACATGGGAGAAATCACTGTTCTGACATCTAATGACAATTAACTCTCTCTTTGGTATGTAGCTGTAGCTTATCTGAATAGAAAACTGTGCAGAAAAATATCACAAACATAATGAACATTTGAAATACACTACTGTCATTCTGGTATGTTACTTAGCTTTTAACAGAGCTTTTTCAAAAGAAAGTAGATATTATGTATTTTAGTTAAGTTTAAAGTAGATTTAGAGATGTAATTTGCAGATTGCCAAAGTCCATTAACCTGATGTCTAGTTAACATATGGAACTGTACCTTTGAGGTAGGATGAGCCGTAAAAGAGACTAGAAGCATTAAGCCAAAAGATCTGATTAACTGCTCATTGTGTACAAATAAACCATCCAAAAAACTGTAACCTGACCGGAACTATTAAGAAAGTTACAGATTCTGGTAACATTACAATTTCTTTTGAAAATAAATCTTTGTTTAATATGTTCACTGCAGTACTGCAGTGTTGGAAGCCTGGTTACTCAGTCTTATTCTCTCAGCTTTCAGGAGGAAAAGCAGCTGTGCAGAACCACAATGACTAATGAACTTTCAGTAAAGTATGCACCAGCCTTAAAATGCAGCACAACATAACTAAAGTCATTTTATTGCATTATTACTGCCTTTACCGCTCATTTCTAATGGTTTATACCTTCTTTCTTTACTGGTATCCTTAGCTCTGCCTTTCTTTTCAGCCTTAAAAAAAAAATCGGTTTTAGTTATACTTCAGTGCCGATATGGTATTTAGCTCTGTTGTAAACAATCAATTTAGAACAGAATAAAGCTGTTGGAAAAAATTAATATACAGACTGTCCAGATACATAATAAAGGTTTCTTGACACTTGTTGACTAAAACATTTTCCTGAATTTTGCTGTATCCTGTGAGTTTTAGGAGGAACAGATAGTATAACTCAACTCACATCTACTTGATAGCTCTAAAAGTCTCAAGTTAGTTGAACAGCTCTCACACCGTCAAACCACATTTGCATCAACCCTCCCCTTTTCCTGTCTCCCTTCCTTTTGCAGGGTTCTATTTTTAGATTGAGATAACATAGCCATGTTTATCTCGTCACTTCATCTGGTTCATCTGCAGATGATTCTGCTTAGTCTAATTAGGCCTTTTCTCTTTCTAACCATAAAGGGGGGAATGAGAGTTACAGCAGAGTAACTCAAGAGGACAATAACCCATTGGCCTTTACAGTTATATCCAGCCAATACAAGACAGATACTTACAGATAGGCTTCACATGTATCAGAATGATTTGTAAAAAAACACTATAGTGTGCGTATATGCATTTTTATAAAATATATTTTCAGTAGTTTAGTTACTAAAAGAATTTTGCAGAAACAATTTTCATTAAACATTTTCATTAATAAAACATTGAGCCTTGAAGAAAAGCTGTAGAGAGAGACAGACATTAGAACAGCTGGAACTGATAAAAATAAGAAAGATATCCTGCCCCCACCCAAAGAATTTTAAAGTCTTGGTCTATGAAAATGAAATGGGTTCCAGTATTCTTTGAAGAGGAGAATTTAAAGCTCAATGCTGATGCCAAAGAACTTTTACAGTAATTGCAGATTGATAGCCTACATTTGTTTCCCAAGATCTCTTACACAGAAAATCATAGCAAGTAAATGTGACAAACCACCTGTAAGATGATAGCTTACAAGATGATAGGTTACTTCTAAATATAGAGTTCCCTGCCAATAGTCTAGATTTGACAAATCTTGTATTGATCTACACAATTTGATCATTGCTTTCAAAGTAAAATTGATCCAGTAGCAACAGTGTCACTGAAAAATAATGACAAGTGTTAATAGATATAAAAAATTAAAAGTTAAAATTAAGAGGACATGGATTAATCCATATAGCTTTTCATTGCATTGCCTTTTGTTAATCTTTGGGTTTACTGAACTGACAGCTACTGTAATGCACATAATATCCCTTGATATCCAGTGTCTTGACAACAGGCATTTTCAACAGCATGTTGAAATCTGGCATATGTGATGATACCACAGTTCAGTAACACATGGCACAAGAATGTAAAACTGAAATTTTTCCTTTAAATTTAGACAGGAAGCCCAGCAGCATTTTAACCTCCAGAATGGAATTTGCCATAGTGATACTAAGCTGAGCTAATCAAGGCACCTCCAAAAATTTGTATTCTTGTATGTTACTTTGTAGAAATAATAAGAAAAACAGTAGAAAACAAATTGCCTAACAGTGGAAACAATATTATTTACGTCATCTTACAGCCTTATGGCCTCTGATGCACACATTCATGAACTGAACAATAATATCTACCGTTAATACACAGTCTTCATCAATAGATTTCATAGCATCTTACAAAAGAGGCAGCTACTATTCTTTCCACCTTGTGACCAGGGAACAGAGATTTATAACGGTGTCGTGGTTTAGCCCCAGAAGGCAGCTATGTACCACACAGACACTCACTGAGTCCGCCTCAGTAGGATGGGGAGAGAATCGGAAGTGAGAAAACTTGTGGACTGCGATAAAGACTGTTTAATACATAAAGCAAAAGCTGCACATGTAAGCAAGGCAAACCAAGGAATTCATTCACTACTTCCCATCATCAGGCAGGTGTTCAGCCAACTCCAGGAAAGCAGGGCTCCATCACGTGTAACTGTTACTTGGGAAGACAAACACCATAACTCCGAGCATCCCCCCTTCCTCCTTCTTTCTACCAGCTTTATTTGCTGAGCATGACGTCACATGGTGTGGGATATCCCTCTGGTCAGTTGGGGTCAGCTGTCCCAGCTGTGTCCCCTCCCAGCTCCTTGTGCACCCCCAGCTTACTGGGGCAGTGTGAGGAACAGAAAAGGCCTTGATGCTGTGTAAGCACTGCTCAACAATAACTAAAACGTCAGTGTGTTATCAACACTGTTTTAATCACAAATCCAAAACATAGCCCTATTAAACCTACTATGAAGAAATTTAACTCTATCCCAGCCAAAATTAGTACAAAAGGCAAAGCATCTTGTCCAACTTCTCCAGTAATTTCAGTGGCAGATGTACGAAAATGAAAATAGTGGAAATGGCTAACTGTTTCCTGGGGCATTTCAAGTTACCAGAGCCAAACTACCAAAACAAAGCAGCCTAATTTTTCCTCAGCATAAACATGACTTAAAAGGCCTAGTTTGTCTTTTTCTTCTCCAAATTACACAATTTTTTTTTTCTCCCTATGAGGTTCTGAGAGTGGCTTTGACAGGTGTGAATTACAGCAGCATCTCAGTTCTCAAATTACCAGAATTTACAGCTGTAGAGTCACATCCAGTCAAAACAAATGCAGAACAGCATACCCATGTGAAGACAAATAAAAATATGAATGAATTGTGCATTCAATTAAGTATAACTAACTACAGTAACTAATCTAATATAAAAAAGTAGCAAGAATATACAAATATAAATGGAGTGCAGAGAGTAGGCCAGGCAACAGTGGCATTATACCCAATAACCAGTAATGCACACAGTACCAAACTCTGATTACCACTACAGAAATGCGTATGGTGTGGGAAGGGTGCTGGAGGGGAGAGGGTGGGGAACAGACCAATTTGGAATCTGTTACCTGGTCCTTCTTGTCATGGTGAGGATGCATGTCTAATGAAGGCATCTGATCTGCCACCTAGTCTCCACGCCCTCTCCTTAGGAAAGCACACTATGAGAACAGCCTGCACTGAACTCGCTATTTATTATTCATTAATAGGTAGCAAAAATTATTGCAGGCTTAAGAGAGTACAGAGATACAAGATAAAATAGAAAGTGAAGCAAAAGTAGCACAACTTAACATTTGTCAAAAGTGGCAGAATATTGATAGAATATTGATAGAATATTATAACGTAAATATGCACCCTAAAGTCACTTTTCGTTGTTATAAATTCTTATACTTTCCCCAGAGATACTATGCAACTGCAAATAGGAAGCAGCAAATCTTTATGATCCTGGATGACAGAGCTACAGGTATCGCCCAATTAAGAACAGAAGGAAATCTCTCCATCAGGCACTCTAGCTATTAAGATGCAGTTCACACTATGTGGATGTGTCTGAGAAGTTTGCAGTCTGTGAAAGCAAAGGTGAAGGTCAAGGAGTAAGCCACAGAAACCTTGGCTACCTGCAGAGTCTGCAATCAAGATGTGTGGAGTTGATACGTTCTCCTGTTATTCCCAGAAACGATCTCTTTTCTTCCCATAAATGTGGTCACTGCATTGCTGATCATCAGGGCTTTGTAGTACAGTGTCGTGAGGTGGTTTATAAAACTCATGTTTTCAAGGCAGTTCATCAGGGAATTGAAGCAGCTAAGATGTTGATAATCACTAGACTTGAAGCAGATCTGACAGGCAAAATACCAGCCTTCCTCAAAAAACTTTTTGCTCACAGGTATCTGCTATAAACAACTTTGACTCATCTGTAGTCAAGAGCAGTACTGGTACATCTTGTCTAGATTTCACATTCCCTTGCTAAGCCACCTTCCCACCATGCCCTTTCATCTTTCAGTCTTGGGCTAGAAAAGATTCTTGCCTGCCCAATAAATTAACAACAATATTTTCCATTTAAAAGTTAGTCAGTCACAACATGATTTGTATGAATGTTCAGCAGCTAGTTCTTTTTCTGCTAGAAGTACTCCCTTATATAGCACATTGTTTTGGCACATAGACACCTTCACCCCCCATTAAAATATCAAAAGTCTCAAATAATCATCTGAACACAACTTTTTTGTTTGAGTAGAGCTTTGATCTTGACGAACTGAGTAACTCAGATGACTCATAAGAGCCTTTTGCATTCTAGATAGCCTGCTAATTTCAGCCACACAATAATAACAAAACCTTTGACAGCGAGGGCAAACTACACATAGGTTTGAGAGGTCAACTCCCCCCCACTGGTGGTCACATATACACAACTTGGATGATTAGCAGAAGTGGTGCAAACAAAACTATCTCCCAGAAAAGACCAAACAATAGACAAAACTAAATAAATGCACAAATGAATAAATAATAGAAACTGTCTTCATGCCTGGAGTCAGAACTGAGACTGGTAGGAGCTGACTGGAGAAGTGCGGCAGCTGCTGTCCATGTGGCAGCAAGAATTCAGCGCTCAGTAGGTGAGCACAAGCTTGCAGCCTACAACCAACCACATTCAATCAAACCTTGAGGCACTTATTTTCTTTCCAACTGCCTTGATCTTAAGAAGGACTCAGCCTTACATGCACTGAAGCTGCTAGGTAGTATTCCCATCCAAACTCCAGGACCAGGTCCCCCGGTTTCTACTCAGAACCTCTTTTTGCTAAATAATTCCATTGATTTCAGCAAGCCCAGGGCAAAGTAAGATAAACAAACCAGAAAAATCACCATGTAGAGAGTCTAGTTCTATACATCAAGGCAGCACTTCAGTCACAGCAATAACATTTATGTTCTGGACCTCTCACAAAAAGGGAAAATCAGCTCCCATTAACAGTCATTATTTTGCTTGTTGGCTTATGCTATTGGTTTGAAATTCTACAAGTCATACTGCTTTTGATACTGGTCCAGTTTCTTGTTTCACAATCTTCATTTTCAACCTGCCTCTTCACAGAAGAGTTGGGGGGGAGGGCAGGAGGTTCTTTTTGTTCTACATGCTACCGCTCTCATGCTAGTCTTTTTACCACTAATGATCTTAAATACTTTTTACAGCATTACCTGCTGAAGTAAAAATAATGTTTCTAAGTAGTCCATTTGCCTTTGCAGCACAGAAAGAAACAGCTTTGAGCAGGTAGGCTGAAGTGCAAATGCAGTGCTTCTACTTTGATGATCAGCTTGTTTGAATGGGACTTGAGTGAAGAGATTTACTTGAAAATAAAACTTTTTTCCCCCCCAGTGGTGCTACCTATTCTGTTATAGAGCAGACAGGAAATTTTGGGGACTACCTCCAGAGAAAAAGATTATAAAAACTGTGTTTCATGATGTTTCCATTCTTTTGCTCCAGCATGCAGCGATGTCCAGCACAGACTGTCAGAACATCTGGTGACCGTGTCCAGCACATTCTCATCTGTAGTTGAACATGGCAACATGATACCACTTGAACACGGCAAAGATGGTATTAGTTGTTTGAAAAGTTACTAGTCAGAATATGGATAAATACTAATGAGTAAACATGACTCCACACTGGCCAGAGTGGTTGAATATGTGAAAAAAAATTACCAATGTGGCTGAACATAATGGACAAAGAGTCAGCCTGATTTTTTGCAGACAAATCATGCTTTTAAAACCTAAGAGCATCCTTCACAGTAGTCAGATACACCTTAAATAAAGTTCATGCACATGATAATATCTGGACTCCCAAGGAAGGTGAAAGTTTAGTGCGAGGTAAAAGGCAAGTTTCCCTTGTATGCTAATAAACTGGTAGAAGACAGGACAAACAAGCTAGGAATAAATGGGGATTAAAAATTTAGGAAGAAACTCAGTAACATTCCACAGGAATTCATGCTGAAGCCCCTGGTATTTAATATATTCATAAGCTACTTGAAAAGAATGAAGAATAAGGTGACAAAATTTGCTTAAAGAAAAAACAGCTGAGGCTTCTTCAACATGGATAAGAACACAGTTGAGGGAACATAGGATGACTGAATATAGATTGACAATTCACCACACCTTGTAGCACAAGACCCATAGGGTGTGCAATGAAAGAACGTGGCAGCAGTTTTAAAATAAGGAGCACAGATGTAAATCTAACTTTTCCCACACAATTCAGAATTAAAATGATGGAATACATTCCAAAAGGACAGGTTTGGTGTTAATATGTAAAAAGATTAAAAACCTCTTAGACAAACGGATGAGAACTCTCTCAAGAGTTATTAAGCAAAATGGTCTGAACATAATATTCTGGTTAAGAAGTTCTTGTACGGCAGATGAAAATAGGAAGAGCCATACCTACAGAAATATCAATATGCTTACTCTGCTTTTACACTTTTTCTTCAAGCATTTGCTATTGCCTGTTGTCTTTGTTGATTTCTCCAGGGTCAGCTGGACTCTTGGTCTGATCTATTGCAGACATCCTTTTGCTCTTGGAGCTCTCTGCCCTTTGCATGCAGTTAAGACAGTTTCACCTAGGAATACACAGACATCGAACGCTGCAGTTTTCCATTTTCCCTCACAACCACTGTAGTCAAAAAGTGAGCCTAAAGCTACTCATCTTCTGTTGTGTATGGAATGAAAATAAGACAAGAGAGAAGGAAGGAAGAGACTAATGATAGTCAAGGGATACTGCGTAAGTCAGCAAGTCAGCCTTTCCAACGAGTACAGAATAAGCAAGAAATATCACATAAATACAAAAACAAAGACCCCAAACCCTCAACAACCCCCCAGAAACACTTCTCTATTTTGTAATAAAAACTATTACCAGATGAAGAATTTTAAAAGAAGCTTAAATACGATTTACATTTTCTGGGCTATATTCACACCATTACTTGATTAAGAGTGGCACTCGGAGATAACAAGTAGGCTTGTGTTGTACATGGCCTTGTAAATAAAGCATGAGGGAGATAAACTAACTTTTATAACTTTTCCAGGAAAGCTGGGAAACTAATGGAAACCACCTTAGCCCTAAGACAGTTTCTCCCAAAGAGCAGAGTAAATTAACTTAGATAAAAGATCCACATTGCTATTGTTAGCCTACTTCCAGAACTCATACTTCCTCATTTAAAGTTAGCTTGCATATCTAAACCACAGTGCAATTTCTATACAGGCCATCTTTCCTCACTATACAACACCATTAAGACCCTCCAGGATGTGTTTTACCAACCCGCTAATCCAAACCTCACACAGAACACAACCAGCAGCCTCATATATCATACCACACCTTGAGGCATATGTTAATTGACCAATAAAACACACCTGTAGCATATTAATGTTATAATAAAACACTCTACATATTCAGTAAATTTTGTATTATCAGTTCTCCATCAATTATTTATTAAGAACTAACATAATAAATAATCTGCTGAGCAAGGTGCAATAACACGAGGACAAACCAGTACAAAATACATTTTATCACCTTCTCTCTACACTTCCAGTCTTTGTAGCATACTGCATATTTATAAGTGCTTGAAGTAAGGTAAGATTGAACTCTTCAGCTCTAAATCTTCGTACTCTATTCACCAAGAGATTGCTTTGTTGAAATTAACAAAAGAACAGGCTTTCTTATATGTATTTCTTGCATTAGGTTCTCTTAATCCTAATATTAGTAATTCCCTTCTGTATAGAATCAGTAGTTTCATCCTTTGTGAGTACTCGTTAGCTGACTCAGTATTAGCATTAGCTAACGGAAATATTTCCACTAAAAAGACGCTGTGAGCCTCTTCAGGACTAAAACGGATTTTTAAATTTCAGTAGAGAATATTTACAGTATCCTCAAATAAAATTAGCACATAACTAAAATGAGGGAGTTCCATCACCACAAAAAGGACAAATAAGAGCCAATGTGGATTTCATTGATCTTGTAATGCTGGACCTACCAGGGGCTCACTCCTTCTCCCATTTGCTACAAAAGAACAGCCTTGGTACTTCTAAAACGTATACTGAATGAATGACTACCACACCCCTCAGCACTAAAACGTTGAAATGCTTAAACATTAAATACAAGCCTATAATTTAAGTGAGGACTTTAAACATAATGTTCTCAACTGGTTTAAGCTGCTAAGTCACCCCTAAAATCAACAATTACTATGATTTACACTTCGACTTCCAAAAATCCAATAGTAAAGAATTCATAAAAAACCAAGGCAATATTTATAGCATTCAACATCCACTCACTTTGTTTGCAAGAACAGAAAGATGCCAGATTCTCCTTTAGAGTTTGTCACAGTGAAGATGTTGGATGGGAAGATTGGTAAAGTAAGGCCATAAGAAGATACGGTCATAAAGCAGAATAGCTTATCCTTTGAACTACGGGAGCACTAAATACCTAGTGTGGATTCCTGTAATACACATAAGTAAGGGTAAAACAGGAACAACTCCTGACTGTTCAGGATAAGCTACCAGTCATTTACCACACAAGAGAAACAATGCAATAATCCTAGAGTGCATTAAAATGAGTATTATTACAATCATTACACTAGCGCACCTCAACTAAATGGTGGGAAGATTTTTTTTTTTATTATATTTCGTAGCAGTTACTGTTCAATAAATAACTGGGCAATCATGGTATACTTTTGCAATGAACTAAGACTGTCAATGCATGCATAACTTTATTTATTTTCACTTCCATTTACTTTTTAATCAACACATTGCTGAAGAACAGTTGTCTTTAGAAAATAAGCTTGGATGCATTTTAGGTTTGGGACAAATTCATGTATAGTAACAGAATTTAAATTTTTCATAGCAAAGGTAAATTAGATAGAGCAAGGATCTGTAAAAGAAAGCAAAACAACAATGAAACCAAAGGAAATTAAGTCTTAGAAGGGACAGAAAAGTCAAGGGATATAAAGCTACTTTCACTAATAATGCTTTTGTTGTATCTCAGACCTTTACCACAAAATGGCTAAACAGACCAAAGGTCCAGTCTTGTATGCAACTCCTATGTTTGGAAGTTAAGAGTATGTTAAAATGTTGATTAGCAATAAGTGTATTCACAAAATTTAGGGTGTTTTTTTTTTTTGATGGTAGATAAGTAGATGATTATCTAAAGAAATCCAAACATATCTACAAAAGACAGAATCATCTCCTGTCTAATAAGACTTCTCTTTCAGTGTCTTTATGATGATATATAATTTTAAAAAATAATTACTCTCCTTTTAATGGTATTTTTTTCCCTTCTGGAACACAATAAGGAGTTTTATTGCTATTCAAACTTCTTCAGCGTTTTTCTATTTCTATACCTTTATTACAGCATCTCAATAGCACCTCGCAGTAGCAGCCTCAATTCTATCTTCATCATGTAAATTGTGCAATTGTACTGTTGCACACCAGCATGGGGGAGATGACTTTTACTTACATGCATTGATATATATTTTTTTTTTCTGATCAAATTCCACCAATTTACCCTTCCAATCATCCCTGAATTTGGTTCAACTTACTAAAATACCTTTCAAAACTACCACTTTACATAGATGATTCTGGGCCCAGGACCCCTGCTAGGCGTGAAATAATGCTTTTTTGAAAAATGTATTTATGCAAACACAAGATATGGAATATCATTTTATTTGTTTCTCTCAGATAGTAAATTTAGTCACAAATACCCATGCAGGTGAGGAGGTATCCCAAGAAAGCAGAGCTGTTGATATGTCTTAAGCCAGTTGCTGCCAGTTTTCAAGTACTGACCTATTTAGGTTGAAAATACTTTGCTTATTTGTATTTCTAATAAATATTATAGTTAAATCCAGATACAGCAACAGTCATGTAGAAAAGAGATGAAGGCTGGGAATCATCAATAAAACGTAAGTCCTAAACAATTCCTGATTCTTTTCTCAAAGGGGAAGTTAAAATTCATATTTCTACAGATTGCAGACTTAGAAGATTAAAACACCCGATTTACAAAAAGCTATAGCATACCCCATTTTTTTCTCAGTGTTCTTATCCATTGCTGCCTTTATATGATAAATGCTTCAGGAAGTTAAAAAGAATTAAAATCAAAACCTACTTAAGTTACTAAAATGAAAGAGGAAGAATCAGCAAATGCATGAGTGTCAGTTTGAAGATTATTCAGTTGCCTCTCATTACAGGAACAGTTCTTACATCTATAGCAAATGGAGGATACACGGAAAAGGAAAGAGCTAGAGGCAAGCAGAAGTTAAAGGGGAGAAGAGCACAAAATTATCATCATCATTATTATCAATTCAGTACGGACATACAACCAAAAGCTCTCAGTAGCTATACGAGTAGGTGAAAATCATGGTATTATTCATAATTCTGCGTGGAAAAAAGAACATACATCTTCCATCACCTTCCATCCACCACATGTTGTTCATGCCACTAAAGTGTGTCTTAAAATATAGGAATGGCTGTGTTGTTACAAATATCAGAGAAATAAAAGCTTTAGTTTCCTAGTGGTTATTTAAAATGCATCTTCAGAGTAAAATTTTTAGCTATGATTTACTCATGCTTCAGTTTTGTGTGATGGAAATTACTGTTGTTGAAATTTTGCATCTGCAAATATTTGCCTCACTCATGTAGATCGCTTAGACCCAAAGAACCTAAAGTGAAGAGATAAAGTTACACTCAGCATTACGCACACAAAAGTCAGCCTTGGCCTCTTTATATGCAACAGACTGAGGTAATTTTATCTGACAGTAGAAATTGTATTATATCAAGAAGTACTAAACAAACTCTTTCTTCTTGCAAAAAAGAGGTTATAAACCATATTCTCTGTCTAAATATGAATCAGTTTGAAGTTGTATATGTAAATTATCCACCCAGATATCTACAGGAAGTAGAGACATTCTAGAAGGCAATGCTTCCTCATGTAGAAGTAAGAAGGACTAAGATGATCTGTAAAATCTCATAGATATTTTAGTTTGGTGTTGGTGCAAATGCTCAAATAAGCATGCAAAACCTTTCACAATGAGAATATTCGGAGTGTTGTTTGAAATGTCAGAAACAAACATTAAATATATGAACAATATTTCAATGTAACTATGCAAAACTGGCAGAGCATTCAAAAAATGCCTCGAGAACAAGGAAACCAAATGTTCTACTTCCATCAAAGCAAGACAATAACTCATTTTAAAAGTGTAATTTCAAGGAGACACAACAAATGCTCAAAAACCAACATTATGTTTTTTGTACATTATGTGAGATATTTGCTGCAAAATCTAAAAATTATAATTTCCTCAGTAAAGGATCAAATTATCATTCTCATTCAGAGTAATAACAAAGAACTTCAATATTCCCTGTCAAAACAAACTTACTTTGCAGATTCAACCTTATTCTATTTCCTTGCTTGTTTAGGTTTTTTTCCCTAATATTGAAAATGCACCTATGAAACTTGTCAGTTTTGTATACTGCATACAAAAGTAAAGACTTCAAAACAAATACTGTCCCACTGTGGGGGAGCTATGGCATTGTGTGTCGGGTCTGGCTGGGATGGAGTTAATCTTCTTCATAGCCGTCCCTACAGCGCTGTATTTTGGGTTTCTGATTAAAACAGTGTTAATAACATGCTAGTGTTTTGGCTACTGCTGAGGAGCACCTGCACAGCTGGAGACCTTCTCTGTTGCCACTCTGTCCCCGCAGCGAATAGGCCGGGATGGGCAAGAGGCAGGAGGGGGCGCAGCCAGGGCAGCTGACCCAAACTGACCAAAGGGATATTCCATACCCTATGACGTGATGCTCAACAGTAAAACTGGGGGGTAGTCTTTCCAAAGTAGCTGTTGCTCAGAGACTGGCTGGGCGTTGGTCTGTTTGTGGGAGGTGGTGAGTGATTGCCTTTGTATCATTTGGTGGGTTTTTTTTTTCTTTCCTTCACTTATTAAACTGCCTTTATCTCAACCCATGAGTTTTTCTCATCTTTGCTCTTCTGATTTTCTCCCCCATCTAGCTGAGTGTGAGTGAGTGAGCAGCTGATGGGGGCTTGGTTGCTGGCTGGGATCAACCCACCGTACACTTGTACAAGATTTCTCTTACACGTGTATTTATTTCTGTCAAAGGGTAAAATAATGTATCAGGGGAAAGAACTGTTCTAGTAAATACTAACACCTTTAAGTAACACCTGAAGAGATGGCACAGGGACATTCAGGTTAGTATTTCAGCAAAACTTAATATAATACCAAAATAATTAGTAATAGTTAACAATAGTAATAATATTAATTATATTATTTAATAATATTTAAATAATATTATCTAGCAGGTTTATGGTAGAGAGGTTTTTGTGAGAAATAATCCTGCAGAACAGATTATGGCTACTAATTTCATTCTGAAAGTCATTTGAAAGGGAAAAAATATTTCTTTATATCATCATGATTTGTTATTTTTCTATAACTTTAATTCAAACCAAAAAAATCCAGTTTTTAATGACTTTTGCAACTTGTGAGTAATGAAGGATTCTAGGGAGATGGGAACTATGCAAACTTGCACTGCCTGTTTTGTGACAGACACTTCAATCTTTTCCAAAAATATAAAGAGAATCCTTTTAAGTGTGAAAAAATTTGTGGAAAACTTACCCATTAAAGCATTTATTTTGAACGTAATGGTTTTAGCTTCATACTGTCAATATGCCAAGAATAGCCATTTTAACTGAAAATAAGTAATGGCCTGAATCATAGGATTTGGGTTTCCAGATCCACAATTCTATTAGCCCTATCAAATAGACAGCAATCACTCTGCAACTTAATTTCTAGGTAAATTAAGTATGCTGTCTTACATGTTTCATAAAGGTCCTAATTCAAAGCATTTTATGTTGTCCTTCTATTTAAGTAGTTATTTATGGATAATAGTCAAACAATTAAAAATTAACAGTTGTATTTAATAAATAGTTTTCAAATAACATCTAAACCAGGATCAAAGTAAGGAAAATGAGGAAAAAGATCTTTTAAGTCAGCAACTAAAAAATAATAATTTGTTCATGTTCCTGCTATGAGAAAGATGAAGTATGGAAGTGCAAGATCTGTGCTGTACCTGTCCTTGCAATTTCCCAGTCAGTTTTCTGATATGCAAAGTCCATCAAGTGTTACTTGTTTACAGACTTTTTTCCTCTCTCTCAAATGTAGATTTTACTTTTGTTCTTCCTTTTTTATGATATTTGTGTCATTCTGTTGGAAGTTGCTCATGTTGTTTGGATCAAATATTTCTTTTGGTACATTAGCAAGAAAAGGTCCAGCATAGATTAGCATGGAACAAGATAGTGATTTGCTCTTACTTGGCATAAAGTGAAGCACGTCAAATGAAATCCTGCATTAACATGAGGGCAATACTTGTCCTCACCGTAGATTTAAACAGAGTGGGTCTACTATTTGTTTTGCTGCCAAATCCTTTTAAAAATATATTTTAGGAGAGCAAATTTTAATAGGGTAAAATGATAGAAAGGCAACAACATCTAACTTAAGAACAATTAAACTGTAGGAAAAAACTCTACATGACACAAAGCTATTTGATTTATGACTAATATTTATCTATTATTTTGGTGGGGTGTATGAAGAACCAAGTTATGAATTAATAATTGAATGATTATTTCCACATAAAACAGGTATAGGAAGCTGGAAAAAGCACTAAAACTTTTTTACATTCTGCCTGAGTCAATACTCCCTTTCTTCAAACATTTCAAGACCATTTCAATGGTAATGAACGTACGTACATATACAGGACTGAACACAAAAAATAGCCATGAGCAACGCTAAAACTCCTAGGAAAAACTGAACAGCAATATTAATTCAAATTCATTAGCAAATCCATTCCTGTTGAAAACTTTTGAAACATTCTTTGTGTTTGCTTTTTCATATACCAAAAATGGAGCTCTTCTCCCTTGACAACTGACCAAACTTATATGCTGAGTTGCCATATTTTGCAACTAAAGGGCAACGCCTCTAGCAAGAATCCTTCAAACAGTAGCTGACTGTTTGAACATTACCTGAATAACTTGAGTACCCTGGTGGGCAGGATGGCAAGGAGTCCACATTTTACAAAGCTGTGCATACATACATACGTACATATATACGCATAAAATGCATATATAAATTAACATTGAGAACAGTGGCTAGGAATCCTGTCATCTAACTGTAGCTATCTAGAAGTTAAGTATCCGTTCTGAGTTAGTCATGATATTAGTATCTGTGGAGAGAGAAAAGGACCTTCTGAAAACACATGTTTAAGGTAAAATGGATGCCCTACAGGAGGTAGGTATATCTCACATTGTATCATGTGGAAGTCCAGATGACTAACTCAGGTAGACACCTAACCTTGAGATGGGTTAAGAACATTCAGCTGAAATGAAAGCCAAAGCTGCTATCCCAAACAGCATTCCAAGATTAACATGTATCTTTGGATTAAACTCCAAGATTAACATTTTTCTTTGGATTAAACATCAGTTTAGTACTCAATAACTTTATTATTATACAATGAAAAATCAGTTATTTTAGTGTTTGCTGCCAAGTCTGCTTCACATCAAGTAACAAATTTTAGAACATGTGTTATTCGTACTGGTAAAACTCTGCTGCAGGCCTGCTAGTTGTAACGTTAGCAGAACAATTCTGTGCAGGGCATGGTCTCAGTAGGAGCTGAGAATGACAAATTAAATATCATGCTTTACGAAGCCAAAGGTTGTATTCATATTTGTAACAAGTATGAAACAGATTAAAACATAGTACAGTTAAAAAATGAGAAGCACACTGATAATCAGCTATCCATTTTTCTGGAGAGGAAAAACAAATAGGAAGAAGAGAGCTCAGCTATTAAAACAACCAAGTAAGACTGTGTGAAAAAAAATTATAAATTGAGTGCAGGTGAAGTGCTTATGGTACAGTCATAATTCTGACTTCCTTATCACTTGAACCATGAGGATGCCGGATATATGAGAGTTCAGTCAGCCAAGTGCAGAGTTGTTGAAAATCTGGTTCACAGTGAAGTAAGGAGGCAGAGCAGAGGACAGGCAGCACTTTGACTTACTTACAAAACAAGCACAGCCCTCAGAATGCAGCAAACTATTCATCCATGTCAATGGAAAAAACAAAAATGACGAGTTTCAAAGGCACCTCTGGCCTGAACCAAATCACAAGTGCAACAAACCACACAAAATTACAGAGAAAATAATCAGGTTTTCAAATGTCTCCACAAAAGCTCAAATTGCCAGAAGCCTGCTACGTTGCAGGTCTTTTCATGGCTCCATTAAGTTATATTTATATTTACAGGTCACAGTCTATTGCTTGGTGTTTTTTCCTGGCTTGAAAATGTTATGTCAAGTAAATATTGCTATGAATTATACTCTGTTCCAGTCTCAATGGTTCAAAAAATCTTATTAAATAATATTCCCATTCACTTCCCTTGACTGGACGCTATACCAGTCTACCAAACACATACGCAGTCCTGTGTAAGAAGATAGGACTTCTGCCCATTGATTGGACTGTCTGGTCTTGCCATCAAGATTTGGAATCAAATTCCGACTTTCCTCTTAAGGTCTAAGGGAGAAAATAAAGCTAACATTGACAAGACCAAAACAGTATGACAGAGTACATAAGGCACATTTTCCCATGCTGGCACAGTGACACACTACTTCAGAAAAGAAATGCAATACACAGGCTGTGGAACAATTACCTTACTGCCTCGTGAGAAAGAACCCAGAATTGTAAGAATCTGCTGCGCTTTAATCTTGTTTATATTTCCTTTGTGTGAGCAAATGGAAAGAGTGGAATTTTCTCACTGCATTCATGTATTGGTAAAATCCATACTTAAGACAGATTTTGAGGACTTTGACTTAGCTCCTCTCCACCAGCACAACTGGCTATAATTCAGCATACCCTTAAATCTAAGACAATTTCTCCAGAGTTCTGTCAAGAAAACAGCTCCTGGTTAGCAGCAAGAACCTGCGTTCCCAGCTCAGTGAGCTGTCAGTAAGAAATGCAGGTTATTAGATGCCTCTGTTATTACAGATTACGCAAGTGGCACAGAAAATGACATCCAGTTCAGTTCACGTTGCTTCTCAACTCTGATATGTCCCTCCACACAGTTCTGGTGAGCACATACAGATAAAAATTCTGTTGGCTTGGAAGACAAAAACAAGGATTATGTGTGACCAGTACTACTAAAACCTAAGCAAATGGTGAGACAAGAAACTTATTTTATGAGACTTCAATATGTTTCTTTAATATGACATCTCATTTTTAAAAGAACACTTATGTTACTCTGAATCACATTATTGCAGTGTATCTAAATTTAAACTTTCCAAAAGCAAAAAACTGGAAAAGCCATTTTTCCAGTGTGCCCTGCTTTTTGGGATCTATAAGCACTTACTGAGTAAAAAAAAATTAATTTCTTCTTTGTATTCCCTTGTAGTGAGACATCCAGAATGTCCTAGAGTCCTCAGCACAGTACACAGATGGGAACAATCCAGAGCTGATTGAAATAAGTAGGAAGATCCCTGTGGATCTATGCAAATCATTCTTCCACCACTTTTTTTTCCCCAAAATATCATACTGTTGAGTCTTTACAACCTTTATATAGTACTATTACTACAAAAACTGGCTATGTTATTTGCTGTTGTTTTGTTGGTAAAATAAAACTCATACTTCATTTTTCAGAAATAATACATGATAGGCAGTCATGATCAAACTTGACATTATAGAATAGGAGAGATAGATAAATAATTGATTTTTAAAAAGTCTCTTGCAGTGTCATGCAAGAGTGAGATTTCATTTAGGTATAGTGAGTTTCATGACAGCTCTACAATATTTTATTTGCTAGTAATTATCTGAAGAATATTTTTGATACATTTATTTAGTTCATATACTATGTGATCAGTGAATCATTTGTTGCCATGATGTATCTTACAAAGTAGAAAGGCTCACGGTTTAGAAATTGCTCTGTACAGAAACGCACACATACACAAAGTTATGATATTAATTAAACTGAGAATTGTATTATGGAAACTCACAAAACTTTTTCTCAAAGACAGGTACTTTCAAAGAGAAAGAGATTAATAATTTGATTTGCCACAATAACTTAAAGCATATTGAACCTTGCAAAATTGACCATGGCTTGAGGATGCTCACTGCCAACATATTGCAACATATCATCTTATATTCGTAGAAAAAAAACATTTTGAAAAGGAAGTGGGTAAGGTTGACTATCCTTGTAAACATTAGTCATAAAATTTCATAAACATACATTGCTACAAAACAAAAAACAAGAATTGTTGAGCCTGCTGGCCAATGCCCTTTTCCCATCTTATTTTTCTGCAGCATCGCTCTTAGGAAACTGCACCAGAACTTTATATACTACTGTAAAAAAGTGACCAAAAAACAATGCAGAAAACACCTAGCAACTGCCTGCAAGTGTTGCACACTTAGCAACTTTTTTCTGTGTTGCTTTATGCATAATTAACACGTGGGATCCATTGCTACAATGTATCTAGGCCATATGTTAAGTGGATTTTTAAAAGTGAGCCTTTAAACTGAGGGCAGGTGTAATGCTGAAAGTTAAAAAGAACAATCCCAGGAAAACGTCCTTTGGGGACTTCTAAATTCAAAACCAGAACTCCTACTGATCATTCTGACGCAAGAAGTTCCACCCAGATGTATCAGGTAGCATATAAACCTGCGTGTCATTTCCCAGGTTATGAGCTAAATTCAGGTAAGGGCGAGGAGAGGGGAAGGGAAACTTTCTCTTCAGACATACTACCTGATAAATAACTTCAGCGTTTCCTTCATCTTTACCTGAAACAGATGAGTTTGATTATGATAAAGTAAACTGCACTGAATATACTACAGAATTAATAATTCATCTTTTCCAAAAAGATGGGGGTTTTATGGGATTATGATTCCTGGATGTAAATA
>WAAD01004476.1:5275-15574 GCA_013389945.1 Fregata magnificens
TCATGTATTTACCCTTCTTTTTGCTAATTCAGTATCAACAAGGAGAGACAGCTCAGAGTTCTTTCTTTAAAAGAACTTCTCTTTGGAAGGAGATTTATTTAACTGGACACAGGATAATGCAAAGTTCACTTTTACATGTTGCATGTATCCAAAAGAGAATTCAGTATAATCTAGCCCATTTCTATTAGCATGAAACAAACAGAATTAATTCAAATACAAAACTCAGCCTCACAAAACAGACCAAGAGTATCACAAACTGGAGGGACAAAACAAATCACAGAAGCAGGCAGGCAGTGCAGATGCTCCTCTGATCCATGATGTATTAGAGCTTAAAATTCTATCTTCTAGCTTCTATCCGGATATTACCACATAAGCTTCTTTCAGATACACCAACGAACCACACCCATTGACCCAAAACCCACAAACGTGATGCTGTTCACTTGGAATAAACAGGTACTCTCGTAAAGAGTATAGTTGTAGTTCATGTACATAAAGGGAATTGTCTACTGTGTATTATTTTCTTTGGCAACTTTACATATCTGTCTTCCAGTTAAAGCTAGTATGCAGAAGGCAGAGGTCGCATAAGCAGCCAACTCTTACAGGGTTTATCCCAGATAAAATAAAAAACCCCAAACAAACACAACAACCCTTCATCTAATCCCAGTTAATGACAGCTACATTACTGAAGGAAAAACAAAACAAAACAAAAACAATATAGCCATCAAGCAAGACCACAAAGAACAGAGTGCATTAGTTCTCTCAAGCAGACTTGCTCTGTGACTTTTCACAAAACTGGATCTTTGTTCAGTCAGCTACCACCTCATTCAATTAGAAAAAACTCTTTAAAATAAAATGTAAATGTGAGGTATTACCTTCCATGATATATGATATGCTTTCTTAGTCAACTTTCCCGCTTTGAGTATAACATACAAATTTCTTCTTGAAAAGCTATCTTCATTTCAAGGAATACGCTTATCATTCCTATTTTTTGTTCCCAGAGGAGCCACAAAGATGCATATGCCAAAAATATACCAATGCCATCTGCAGTACAATGCAAAGCAGACACAAAAATAGACTGCACCATGTGCTTATAGGAAATGTACAGGATCTCAAAGCGTTTTGGAAATGTTATTAAAGTGCGACAATGCCAAATATAGAAATGGGGAGAACAGTACACACGAATTTCAAATTTAAAGTAATATGCAGTGAGTGAATCAGAGGCAAACCACTTCTGTGACTCCTTTACACTATGTTCTTACAAACAACCTGGTCATGTTCCCACTGTCCACAGTAGTAAAGTTCCACTGAGTCTAGCGGGAATAGTTTTTGATTCTATACATAGGCATGCAGACATATATATATATAATATATCTGTGAGCACTTGAATCATTCCTCTCAAATTGGAAGGATTTGAAGAAGGTAGTACTTATCTGTGTTACTAATCACATCTTGTACGGCTCAAACTGAAATAATGTCCTACTTACTTTTTACCATATAAGGCATACTATTTTTCTTTCTTTTTGTATTTCATCTTGAATAGTATTATAATCTTGTTATTATCCAATTTTAAACCTATCATTAGTGTACTTTGTACTCAGTACAGCAAATGTTTGGGTGTAGAAACCATTTACCTTGTGAGCCTGGAACATCTCTAAAGGAAAACAGGAGCCAAGCTGTTTAGTTTACATAACCTATATTTTGGTTTTAATAATTTGACAGTATTCCTTCAACTCTCTCAGCTCCCTGGCATAGCCAGATTTTTATCAATTTTCTCCCTTTTTCTATCAATGCACTGCTAAATGTTGCATACATAAAAATCTGAAAACATGAATTAAATTACAAAAACTGGAAATAAATCTAAAATAAACCTGTTCCACAAGTTAAAAATATGAATCTAAATTTCAGCAGCAGCAGGATGATGACATATTGTGCTGAGAAGCACTATTCAGCATCACAGACAGAGCCACACAAAGATGTATTACTTTCCCATGCAGAAGTTTCTGCTTTCCAATTGAATGTTTTTTAGCATTTTTTTCTACAGTCTGATTATGCAAGACAGCTTATTGTTTTCACTGAGAGTACAGTTCTCTACCATCTATATTATCTACCTATTACTTGGCCAACTTTTTCATATTAGATGTAAAATTAGATTACCGAAAATTGTTCTCTGTAGGCTAAATTATTTTTTTCTTCAATTGTCAAGAAAACTACCTTTAAGATATCCCATCATCTAGCTCAGAGGAGCATCTGAGTGAAGGTCTGAAGTCCAATTAAGCAGATGAAGGTGATGCCATTAGGAAAATGGCACTGTTTCCAGTTTTTTTTGTACTTTTTCCTACCCCTGTGAAGGACACAGTTGACAGTCTCCTGGTCTGAGGTAGACTTAAAACCCCTTAAACTCTGTGTTATCAGAAACACTAGAGATGTGTGCAATCTGCTCTGAAGTATTCGCTCCAAACTAATAAACATTCATTCTGTTCTAAAGAGTTCTAGGATGACTTCTTAAAACCTATTGTACCTTCCATGAACCCAAGCTATTTAAAGTATGGTATGAATGAAGTTTTCCATATTTTCAACAGAAGCATATCCTTGGAGCATATCACTCCATCACCCTCCCTGAATTTGCCATAGAAGTGGATTGTATAGTAATGGAGGCATTGCTACCAAGAAATGACAACTTGCTTTCAAAGTCCATCCAAATGTGAAACTATTAATCTCAAATATGCAGGAGCAGAAAGCAAGACTTCTCAGCAGCTGAGCTCCACTTTACCTTTGGCAATGCAGGAACTAGGTGCTTGCTATACCATCTTGCAAGAGGACAAGGGAAGAGCAGATCTTTGGCATAGACAACCAATGTATTAGGTAGAAGTGGGTATCAAATTACTGTCCTCTAGAGCACAGGTTAGACAGGGATGACCAATTTGCTGTGCTTTTGTAGGATATTATCTGCTTACAGTTGTGCCCAAACCCATGATCTAGAAAAAACACGAAACACAAGGAAACCTGCCAAGGAGAAACCTGCTGTAGAGAAAAATAACTCCAGTGACCATTCACTCCTTGAAAATTACTTTTTAATTTATTTTACAGTAAGGCAACACAGAATGTTCCACATGTTATCTTTCTTCTCTTTCAAGTTGCTACTTCTGAAACTACAGTTCTACAGGAAATGGCCCTTAAAATTTTCATTGGTCCTATTTCAAAAAGGGTAAAAGTATTATTCATAGAAAAAAAATAACCTGGTGTGTCTGAATATAAAAACAATACAAGTTGGCCAATACTTTTTGGTACGGCTTTGCAGCATTGTCTGTGGGTTATGACAAAAACAGAACAATCTAATGTCCATTCTGCCAAGCACTTACCGCTCATAAATCTCACTAAATGCTTTAGAAGGTAAAGTTACAATCCAAACTTGAGTTCCTGAAGAAATGCATGTAGTTGCATTACTTATTTTTTTATCTCCCAGTCTCAAAGTCTTAAGATACTAAACCATTTTCAGAAAGCTTGGCACTAGCAATAATGAAAACAAAGTCACTAGATATGTAAACATTACCTTCACTGCTTTATACTACTTCAGGCGATGACTATGTCATATTCCATAAGACAAGCAGAGATACACCCAGTAGTGAATGAATAGCAGATCTTTAAATAAAATCAGTGTGCTATCTTCCAAGCATCATAAAGGAAGTATTATCCCACCAAACTGATGGTGGTGTCATCTTTAATGAAAGGCTGAAAGCATGAAGGGAAGGATAAACAATATTCACACTTACGTCATGGAAAAAAGAGCTAGGGAGAAAAAGAATTTATTCATCTCATTTTTCTATTTTTTTTCATCTTACAGTTGTGTAATCCTTTCTAGATACTGAACTCCATATTCAAAAAGGATGCAAAATATGCCTTTTTTAATTCTTTGATTTTTGGAGAATAAATTAATTGGACACTTTACTGATGATGCTACTAAAATCAAGATGACCCTTGAAATAAGAGGTTACACCTTGGCAAGGTAACCTTGCAGAGAGGTGACACTGAAGGTTGGAAACTTGGGGTTTGTTTTTTAAAGTGCCCATGACAACTCAATATACAGTTGTTTCACTTCCTGAAGAATGACAGCTTAGCATCTTGTATAATTTTCCCTGGCATTCATCAGGAACAAATTGCACTAAAATCAGGAATATGCTATTCTGAGAGGCTGTAACTGTGGGGTAGGACAAATGATAAGAACAAAGGCAAAGGAAGGACAAAGGCCAGATCTAAACCCTGACTCATGCTGCAGGACATTGGTTTAAAAAAAGACTTGCAATTCTGTCTTGTGAGTCACAAGGCACAGGCCATAACTGCCAAAGAAACAATGAGCGTACTACGAAATAAGACTTGAAAAGGAGTCAAATATTTCAGTTCTAATCAACTGATATAATGCATCCTAGCCACTGAACCTTCTTTAGCCTTTGAATTGCTCAAAGAAAATATTTAAAGAATAGATATGAGCAGATACAGATATATTAATTATGAAAAACAGATTATGAAAATGATACAGCACAAAATTCTATATGTGATTATGATGCAAGTACAATTAAAAAAAAAAAAAAAAAAAACAGTTTTCTGACCAGATGGGTGCCAAACTTCATAAAATATTTATGCCTGTTCAAGAGAAGTTATGCACTTTTACTCAGTGTAGAGAATGCTTCCATGCACATGGTTTAAATTTATATTGTAATAACAACAAACAGAATATTTCATACCAGCTGTTGGATTAAGAATTTAGGCATAAAATTTCACAGAAATCAAAGATTATGGTGTTTTAACTGCTTTTTGGAAATACAGCTGTTATGTAGGCCCATACACCGCTGACCAGTATCCCTTATTTCACCCCATGCCAGTACTAAGTAGTTTTCACCTATTCAGTATTGTATCATGTTTAAATACAAAGGCTGAGAACTGCAAGTGTCAATTCAGCGCTAAGGCTGGATCAAGAATAAATCCAGTAAAGCCAGTAGCATTTAAAACTCCTCTCTTCAAATTCATGTCAGACAGAAAAATCTGTCTGTGATCTGCCTATTGAGAAGAAAATTCTCAGCGAGTTTCAAGTGCACACAAACGCTTGCACTAATACGCCAATGTTATTGAATCGCTAAGAATAGATAGGGAAAATTTCTATGCACTATCAGAGTAGATTAGAACCAGTGCCTAGAAAAGTAGGTGTGTGATGTTTGCCTAGAAGATGTCGTTCCTCCAAATCTATGTATCATTTGCTATTTTCCACTGAATACAACATATATCTTATATGATCCACCTTGCATGCAATTGTGTATAATTTTCTTTAGATGAACTTCAAAGTTAAGAGTGAGCATGAGAGAATCCAGATGAACTTATCTTGGTTTGTTTTTACTTTCTAGATGTCTCTGCTTTTACAGTGCTGATATCTACACTTTGCCCACAATAGGAAGGAAAATGAAACAACGCAGAAGAATCCAAATTCAGTGTTAATATGGAATTTAATAGAAAATAAAAGCGAGGATCGCACAATTTTCTTTACAAATTATCCCTTCTCATTTGAATTTATACTTGCAATATTTTACCTGTAGAGACTCAGNACATAAGTAAAAAGTGAACTTCTAAATAATATCATATCTATTACCTACAGCAGCCTTTACATAACAGAACATTGGTAAGAACCCCTGCAGGATTTAGAATTTCAATAGCAACTATGGAAGTTGGATGTTGAATAGGAAAGGGCCGCAAAGGTTGAATTTTGAAAAAAGAATAAATACAAAGCTCGTGAAAGGCATTCAAATAATATTAAGATTTTATATTTATCCCACTGCGATTATTTCTTCTTCTGTCACAAGGCTGAAGAGGCATTACATCCTTGAACTTCACTGACTCACTTGACTTACCTCAGAGAAGAGCATCCCAGATCAGAATCAAGTAAAAGCGAGCAAACTGATGCAATGTGAAAATAATATTCACTCCGACATCAGCACACAGTGACAGCACCATACTTGGCCACTAACATTACATCATAGCGATAAAAGATCTTTCTGCTAGGCTATGGAGGTATGCATCCGCATCCCCTAAGTCTAGCATCAACTTAAATTATTCTACATCTTCAAGCACGCGACACTTTGAATGACCAAGGGGCTGCAGTGTGGATGAATGAGATTGGCATTAACTTCTGGATGCACAGTGATTGGAAAGAAACCAGTGTATCCTGTAGTGCAGCATGAGCACACCTGTATGCAAAACCTCATACAGTTCTGAAGGAAAATGTTGCACACAGTAAGGGGTTGATCAAAGAAAAACATAACCAGCAATTAGGAAGACGATAAAACTGATAGATAATTTATACTGAGCAGCAGAGCAACTAGGTGATAATGGAGAAATAACCACTGGAGAGTTCTGAGTACCTCAGAAATCTCATAATGCAGTAGACTAAACCATTTTGCTCTCAGTCATCTTTGCTTACGAGGGACTAAAACATATTCCTTTTGATTATGCAGATTATCGTCTCCAGATATCCTGACTTGAATGCAAAACCTCTTGAAATTGAACTTGACAGTTAAGATACTAAATCGCCAGTTCTTTTCAGCTAAACCTCCATAGTGATGCTACAATATTACCATTTTTAATAAAAACAGCACTCCTTACAGGATAATGCTGAACAAAATGCTGTGTATTAGACCTGCCCCTGTACAGCACACTTCCATCTGCCTTACTTTATAGAAGCTGCTTTAAAAAGAAGGCAAAATAATTTCCCTGTATAAATCACTTATATCTGAAAGAAGAAAATGGCTTTAGAAAAAAAAATGTTTCATATAATAGAAGTTTTACTTACATAGAAAACCACATTTTTCTAAGTTTAAATACTATTTTTAAATTAAAAGATGCATTATTCTATTTTTGATCTTTATCTGCCATCTGCTATATTTTTACTAGCAACAAACAAAACAGGTGATAGAGTCAAATAGGCTGCTTTTGACTAAAGTAGCAACAAGAAAGATTTCATAAGAAAGCCTAGTTCTGGCAAATGCCTGTGCGATTTTGAAGACAAGATAATTTAAATAGTTGGAACCTAAAATACCAAGAAAATTCATATTCTTTGGCTTCATATCCCTTTATACATATTAAATCAGAGAAGTAAGATCGGTAGATAGACTTAGAGCAAAATGTTTCGTAACTAACGTAAGCCTATATAAAATTTGCAAACACAATGTACAGATGTTTTCAAAAAGAATTAAAAACTAAATGCCTGAATGAAAAAAGTGCACTCCAAAGTTTAGTAGCAGCTAATTTAACACTGCTCCATATTAAAAAGTTCCCTGAACAGAAGAAACTGGAAAAAGCACCAGAAAGATCCAAAAGCAGCACATATACAGAGCAAGCAAATACTGCCCTCTGAGCATCATTAGCTTTATTGGCAAAGACTTTCTGGCAATCCATCAGGTACACCACTGCAGTGCAAGTAGTTATGGAGGAGTCAATAACTTCAGAGACACTTTTGTGATGCAGAGAAATGTCCTTCCATTTATGGACTGGATCTTCTCTGCTGTGCTTCTATTCCTATTTTATTATTTGGAAGTTGAGATAGTATGATACTAAACACTGCTAAAGGTGATAACAACATTAATGAATGCTAAATGTCTGGGGGTCAGCAGTGAATCATGAATGATAATCATGAATAAACCCCGCATAATGTAAGCATGGACACTATAAATACATAAGTACTAGACAACCTTAGGCATTCAAAAAATTCATGTGAAACAAGTGGTAAAAAGTGGCAAACTATGAGAGATACTGTTTTCTTGACTTAAGTCAATATTGTATGAAACTCTGCCAGATGGTATAAATACTGTGCAGTCCAAAACCTCAGAAAAAGCCTTAAATACTATAGCTGGAAGAACACTTTATATCCCAAATTTTCCTTCACCACGTCACCTGACTTTGTATGGCAAATTACTGCAATTGCAAAAATTTAGTAGTGGATCAAGGAACAGACTGAGGAGGAATATAGCATTGTTACAAACTATTATCCATCCAGCTGTTACTTCTGAAATGTCACAAAAGCAGGAAGGTCAGAATTTTGCTCATATTGACACCTGAAGCACAGAAGCACAAGAAGTAATCTCACCTAAGCCCAATGGGGTTTTGGCCTATTAAAGTGATGGTCAAGCAGTGCACCTAAATAAACATATTAATGAAGTTTCCCTTTTTGAGTTTGGAATTATAATGAGAGTGAAAGTCTTAATCAAATCCTCTCTTGACTTTTCTTAGATGTATATATATAAAGCTGAGTGAATGAATTGTCAAAAGATTATTGAAAGGATATGAATGATCTGGTTTATATAAACCTCCAGTCTCAGTTGAGTACATAAGTTCATTCAGAGCTCTCTGATATTCAGTAAGAACAGCCACTACATGAACTTTCTAAAGTCTTCTATGGAATTCCTAACTTCTAATCTTTCTAGTGAGATCCCCACTATCTTTGCATCAGTTTATATCAATTCCAGTCTCAACAGGATTTGCTTACGACTAATTCAGTCCTGCAAAAAGGTCAGGAGGAACATGGCTAGGCTTTTTTTTTTTTTTTTTTTGAGTTACTTAAACTGCATAATGCATCTTTTCTTAATTCCACATAAACAAAGTCTTATGCACCACAGACAACTGATGCTGAATTAATGAGAGCTACATGGACATCTCAGTACATTTAGTCCAGGGCTTAGCAGATAAGAGAGATCCTTTAAGCTGTGTTACAGAAGTTAGATGCTTAGAAATACAAAATGAGCTAAAGCCCAAAACCAGTCACCAGAAATCATAAAGCTTATGTTAAAATTACCAGAATATAAACTGTAGGTATAAGGTTCTAGGTATAAGGACTTCTGGTTTGGCACTTATGCAGATATTAATAATATTACTTATAAAGTATAAAATAGCGTAAAGAACAAGCATTGAAAATTCAAAGTTGAGAAGATCACACTCTGCAACAACATTACTCAGATTCAATGTATTAAAAAACCAGTTGCCAAGAAATCGGTGAAAGAAGATATCAGGGGGAAAAACTACTGGATAATGGATAATGAACAGATTGAATGCCTACAAGGTACTGTACAAGTTAACATACTATCTTGGAGCCAAGACATGAAATTTTATTTTCAACTGGTCTTTCAGCTGACTTTTAAAGATAAGAAACAATTAGTAAATAAAAAATTAATCTTATCTCTCATATTACCATTCAGAAAAGCGTGCAGGTTAGTTATATGCTATAGGTAGCTCTGGAAAATTTGGAAAGCACCTGACTAATAATAATGCAATGATCTTTTTGGATGCTACAAGTAGCATTTTTAAATGCCCCTCATGCAAAGGAATACAAATGCCAGAAGAGACCATATTGTGAATTATGGGTTCCCTAAACAGTTTGAGTGAAAGGGTTTTCTTCTTTTCGAACATTATTCCATATTCTATTAAAGACAAAACTGTACAGTTTGGGTAGCCTTCATTTGAGAAGAAGCGACTTACTCACAGAGTCTGAAAGACCACTGAAACCATTAGAGAATACAAGAGCAGTCCTAAAGTAATTAATTAAACTAAAAACGCAGAGTAAAAAGAAAACAGTGTTTTTTCACGTAATATCAGATGTTGAGAACATATTTTGATTAGACAAGAAGGGATACGGAGAGAAGAAAATTACATAAAATCTTAACAAAAAATGCAAAATGTTTGGCTACTAAGAGGAATTGCAGTGATTTATTTTTTCAGCATAAATCCCATATACTTGATATTACCATCCTATTACCATCCTAGAGGGAGTATGACTGAATGAAATATGAGTGAGAAAGTTAAAATCAGTTATTACAAACTACTTAGAATTTAGCAGTGCATCTATACCAAAATGACATTTCTGTGTTCCTGAATCACTAAATTTGGCAGACTATGATCATGAATGTTTATAGATCGATGATGACAATAGACAATTTGGATATATCAGATAACGTAAAGTCTAGCTGCTTATATTTCTTTGTATAATAATGCAAATCAACTCTTGGCTACAAGGCTGGTGCTGTCGCAAGGGTTTTGGCTTTTACAACAATAGTGCATTCCTCAGCAACCATAGCCTGTTAGGGAGAGATGGAATCCACCTGTCTAGAAGGGGCAAGGGAATCTTTGGCAGCAGACTGGCCAGCTTGGGGAGGCGGGCTTTAAATTGATGGACTCGGCAGGCGGGGTCCAAAGTGGCAATGCTAGAGCCATCACACCCAATGGGGGAACAAGTCGGGCCAACCAGAGCAGCGACAAAGGTGCCTTAGC
>WAAD01004480.1:2830-29539 GCA_013389945.1 Fregata magnificens
CCACATGCGTCTCACCAGCGCTGAGTAGAGGGGAAGGATCACTTCCCTTGAACTGCTGGCAGCACCCTGCCTAATGCAGCCCAGGATGCTGTCATGAGTATTAGGTGAAAAGAGTTGTGTATATTTATCAGTCATTATTCAGACTAGTTATACGGAATAGTGCACCTTGAGGTGAAGATATATGAGTTAGTACTGAGCAAAGTTGTAACTACATCTGTACTAATACATTAAGTATGCTAGTGACCATTGTTTTGATTGTGAAATCTGTACAGCTAAGCTCTCTTAGCCTCCAAAACAGGGTGTTGGTGTGTTCACTTCTTATTGGGAAAGGTGTCTTTCATCTGCTAACTAATAAGCAAGGGACATTTCTAACTATTTAATAGCATAGACAATCAAGTTCATTGGCACTGTGTCATTTTTATATATATATACATATATAAAAACCAATGTTTTATAGCCTTTAATGGGAATATCTTGCCTAATAAATGCTGAGTCACACTTGTAAACCAGCAGTGAATTAGTCATCTGATATCTCCACCTGATACAGTTTTATATAAAGAAGATGTGTCAGCTCTGGGCTTAGAAACAATGTGGCCATGTCACCAAGTGCTGCACATTATAGGCAGATTGAGTCAGCTGTCAGGGATTATATGATGCAAAAAGACAACACTCAGTCCCCCATGAGGTTGTTACCAGCCCTCTGTGCCTATACATGCATATACATTTCCAACTACTGAAGGAAAATTCAGCTCCAGAGTATGTCAGAATAGATTGAAAACTCACTGGAATACAGAATGTGTTTGTGGGGTTAGGATACGTGCATTAGTGAAACATACAGATTGAAGTGGATATTATATCAGACACATATGCTGCAGAGACTTTTTTCAAATACTATTTGTGCTACATGAAAAAGAAAAATAAAGCGAGAAGGTGAAGAGAGAAAGCGAGAAAGCAAGAGAAAGAGAGAGGAAGGAAGGAAGGGAGGAAGGGAGGGAGGAAGGAAGGAATGAAGGAAGGAAGGAAGGAAGGAAGGAAGGAAGAAACCCTTGTCATTTTGGACGAAGGTCCTCATTGCGGCATTCACCAAGCAGTGAAAAACACAGCCATTCCTCAGCAAAAATAACAGATGTGTCAAAAGTCTAGACTGGGAAATAAATAAATAAATAGAATCATGCACTAATTTAGTTGAAATGTTGCTCAGGAAGTCATCTATTCACCCCTCTGCTCAAAGAAAGTGTAATTAGATCAGTATTCTTAGTTTTGGTCAAATCTTGGTCACCTTCAAAGTTTGTAACTAAATGTGAACTTGCCAGACAGTTATTGGAGAAACGAGTCAAAGTCCCATCTAATCAAGGAGAATCTGTCTACATCAATAAAATCTGAATCATGTCCTTCCTAGGGATTAGGAAATAACTGTGATAACCTGAAGATATCAGGTTTGCAAGGATTTCTGCTTAGTGGCTATTCAACATTAAAAAAAAAAACAAACCCACACCACAAAAAATCCCAATAAAAACAGACAAGACAAGGAATAATGAAACTCTAATGACTGGAGGTAACTTAGATCATAAGAAAGACAAAATGTTTTGTGTTGCTGATTTCTGGGCTATTGAGGAACATGCTCATGCGTAGGCTTGATGAGGTTCAACCTGAATTTTGCAGCTGATAAGGCAGGGGAAACAAGATATTCATGGGTCTCATGGAAAAGCATCCACTTATTATGGGATATTTGAGACGGCTGGTGGAGTTGTGCAAAACTTATTCTGGAATGTTTAGTGGAAGGGCCAAAGACAAGGAAAGGGATGAACAAGCTTGAAAGACTAGACAGAATGGGTATAGAATGGGTCAGCCGGGTGTATGCCGCCAGCTGGTCAGCATGCTTGTCTGGCCAAGCCCTGCTTCTCATTACTTTACAGTCTGTCTTCTCTTCTTATTAAATCCTACTCCAAACTGTTTGCTGTGCAATGCTACTGTCTAATCTGTATGTGAGTGTGTTTGTATGAGATTCATTAGACAACTTCAGGCTAGAGTAGTTGATAAGTACGTTAAACCAGCACCTGGAAAGATCAATTTTCACATACTCAAAATGTACTCAAATTGAGAGACAAATACAAAGTAGTCAATGAGGTGAATAGAAATAGCTCTTTCTTTGAGAGACATCCAGAATGTCAGCTGAGGCTTCAGTGGCTGGGAAGACTGTAAAGTTTGTTTTATGTGTCTTGCAGGTGACACACCTATTCGTCCATCCCAGTGTGACATTTGTTTTTTCACTACAGTATTCTGTCACTGATTTCAGTGTAGAGTTTGAAGCACAACAGCTCTCAGACACTTCCCCTTTCTGCTTCCTAGCCAGGTCTTCCCATTCCGTATTGCCTAACTACAATATATTCTTGTCAGTGATTAATTTCACCATATTTTTTCTGGGCCATTTTTCCTCTTTGTCAAGATCATTTTGAATTCTAGCCCTGTCTTGTTCTTAAATTCCAATAACTATACACACTCTTCCATCATATTGGTCATTGATGACAATATTCAATTATATTCAGTTCAGAACAGATCCCATCAAAACCATGAGCTCTACTGGATGTCTCCAATTGTAACAATAAATATTGGTTAGGGTTTAACGAAGCTGGAGACTGGTAGGGACAGCTATCTCAGCAAACACTGCAGTAGCAGAAGAAGTAGTAAAACTTACTGATGGTATATCATGAGCTATAGAGTTTCATATATTATCAATTGTTCTGTCTTCTCAAATTGCTATGTTTGTGCTCTATTCTCACTACTGGAGTACAGTTTTTCAAATCTGTTTATTGCTCATAAATGAGAACAAACAGTGGGGTTTTTTTTAATACCAGCCAGTATAATTAAGCATTCCAGGTTTCAGAGTGGGAGATTGGGACAGTAACACTGCAATGATTTTTCCAAGGAAGTCTAATAATTTAATCTAGTCATTTTTACTATCAGTTGCTACTTGGCAGAAACTTTGCAGGATAAATATATTCTCTGATGAATGGGTATACGTTCAAAAAAACATCTGCTTGATTTTATTAGATTGTCAGTTTTCAGGATGAGGAAATATATGGAGAAGGCCTGATATTCAGAAACATTCAGTTTAGATATAAAAGTGCAACACCTTTTTAAAATAGTCAAGCAATTTAGGTGCTGAATGAGGATTGTTGTATTCTGGCAACTTTTAAAACTCTGGTGTCTTCTCCTGGGTTTCCCAAAGCGATGTTGATTTCTTTTGAAAAATTAATCTTTTGTCATACATGTAGGAGACTTGAGTACCATCCTGAGGCAGTTTAGAAAGCCCAGCCCAGGAAGGTGCCTTGCTCAAGGTGACCTGACAGGCCATTTGGCAGACAAAAGTGGAATACTGCTGCTTAGCTCTTACTAAGCACCAGCAAATTTCTTTTATTGATTCTCTGTCATATAGCCTGCTTTCTATAAGGTTCACTTTGACATCTTACAAACTAGAATTCATGATGCTTTATTGCTGTACCAAACAAATCCGTCTCCCTCCAAGAAAAATTATTTTTTGAACTATGATTGTAACAACCATATTACTACTTATTAACAGAAGTAAATTAAATCTGTGTATCACCTGCCCAGTGTCAAAATCTGCTGAAATTATAGGGATGGTCAAGGCCTAACACCCTTTCAGGGGACTGTAGCCTTTGGACTTGGAGGCAAGGACAGCACCCTTGCAAGGTTCCTTCTACCTCACCTCTCATTTTGTAGTCCTCCTTCCGGACTTTGGGGTTTTCAATGGTTTCTCCCTTTTTCAATATGGAAAAAAGGGACTGAATATGTTTGCAATTGCTGCTTTTCCTTTCTGGACTGACTTTGGAATAAATATTACCCTTTTCTTAGATATAAAAAGGTTAGGAAAATTACAAGGTTATTCTAATGCCTAAAAGTCAAACCCAAAGAGTAGAACAACCCAAAGTATTTCCGAAGTCTGAGAGGTTTCCTGCAGCAGTATGTCAAATAGAATGAATTAAAACTGCACTTCTCCCTCTGGAGAAAAAAATAATAGAGGAGTCAGCTAAAGAATTCTTAAGAGCCCTCACAGAATATGTTAACATTAGTTTAAAAGAGCTGCAAGGTACTACTGTGTCAGTATCATACATAGTAGAAGGCTAAATAATCTAATGTCCAAATAAACAGTCTAAACCAATGTACTGACCGGATGGAAACACAACTGATTAAACATGACACATAAATAACCGTATGGAGGTGGAAATTAAGCTAAGCAGATAAAACACAAAATGTGTTATCGAAAGATAACAAGGCACTAAATCACAAAGAGGAAAAGCTTGAAAATAAATCTAGCTTCTATAATGTGCTCGTCCTGGAGATGCCAGGAGGAAGAACAATAACATAAGCTTTCAGAGCCAGGCTCAAAGGACTTTAGAATATAAACACAAGGGAGGTCTCCTTCATTACAGAAACACACTCCATCAGAAACAAGTGAAAGCAGCTCAAGTGTGGTGAGGGGAAAAGTTCTGAGTTTGTGCTTAAAGGTATCATGAGACAGCTAGGGTTATCCTAACAATCATGGAAAGGGTTTCTCTCTGAAGGGCAAACCTCTCTCTTCTTCCTAAAAATATGTCCAAAGGCAAGGACTGTGCATTTTGAGGCTCTGGAGGGATCCTGTTGATAAAACAGGAGACTTGTCACCTTTNTAGTTTCTAGATTTTTGGGGTTGTTAGTCAAACTCATGGCTGTATAGAAATAAATAAATGAAAATCCAATAAAAAGCCTTAAAACACACAGACAAGAAAATGTAAGTAGTTACATATCATAGATTGTTTAGACAGAATAGTCTTATTTCATTTTTTCTGGCAAGAGTAAATGATAAATTACATTATATGGATTATTCACAGGAACATGTATAGAAATATGTTAGGTACTTGAAGGGCTAACATAAAAAGTTCTGTGGTAACTGATAAATAATAATGAATTTTGTGAATTAAGGTCAGTTTTCTCTAACCTTTTCTCTAAGACCAGTTGCTTTAATTTCATCTTATAGTAGATAGTCTTCCCTCTTAGCATTATAAAGCTTTTTTTTGTGTTTTGGTTTTATGAAATCTTTGCCAATTAAAGTGAGATTATATAACATACTACTCAAAGAACCCCAAAAACTTGACACCCTATTAAAAAAGAGGTTAAGAAAAGTGATTTGAACTAAAATGGCATAAAATTAAATGAAATCTCTTTTTTGTGTGTGTTATTGCCAATATATCTAGCATGGAGAAGCACTACACATTTTTGTAGTCTTATTCTATCAGTGGAACATCACTGGTTTACATATATGTAACAAATTTGACTGTAGGTTAAGTTTGCACAGAATTGATTGCATGCTTTGAAAGCTGTTGACAGAATAAAGCACTGAATTTCTATCCCTGATGTGCAGGTGATTTTATTTATTTATTTGTTTGTTTTGCAAGCATTTGTATGGCTACTGGGAATTCATGAAAAATATAGTGAATCAAAACATTTCATAAAATTTAGCATGAAAAGTCATCCCACAGGTGCATTATTTGGCATTTGCTTTTCATCTTTCTCCTAGTTAAAAATGTTCAGTTACTCATATACCATCTGACTTACGTGAACAACCAAATAGTAGAAATTGCAAAAAAGAAAATAGAACAGTCAGAATAAATAATTTACTAATAAACCATAGTCTGAAAGTTATTAATGCAACCCTTCAGCTAATACTAGCAAACTACAAATGAAAAAAAGAAAAAAAAAGTCAGGATCTGTTTGTAAATGATTCATTATGCAAAAAACAAACAGAGCAACAAATATTACTTGTAATGAATTTTTCTGTCAGCTATAAAAGTAATAATAAATAGTCTAGGCTGAAGAATAATGGTTACAAACGTATAATGTTTAAAGAGAGAAGTATTGGAAAGGTCAACATTGAAGTGGGAAGTAATTGGAGAGGGAGACACCACAAATGGAGTTCATTGTTAATCTTAAATTCAGTTTCCTTGAAGACAATTCTATTTTGCAGGGGTTTCTAAGGCACAGACTTTCTGTTCTCTTTTACAAAAGAAATACATTTTTTTTTTAAAGGTCTTTAAAAAAATTCTTGACAGTTTGTAATGTGTATACTTGTAGCCTGGTGATAAGCAATGTGCATGACTTAAGTCTCATCTCTTCTGTTTAATTCAGTGTAGCTTTGCTTCAGAGAATTTTAGCATGGACAAAAAAATTCAACAAAGTCCCCCAGTGATTTAAGAAAAAGGCTAAAATTTTTGGTCTTGCCATTTGCCTTCCATTCCTTCTTGGATCCCTATAAAATCACCTCAGGAAGAAAGTTCATGTGAAATCAGTACATTTTTGTGAAATATTTTAAATCCCGTGTGAAAATATGCATACTCCTGCAAACAAAATTGCAGTCAATCAGAAAGTTTTGCCATTCTGAAAGCTGCTGATTGTCAGGTAGGCTGATTTTTTCCATAAGCCCTCAGGAGAGACCCAGTAAAGTGTCTTTGTTACGAGTGCTGCATGGGAATCGTGATAATGATGAGAATGAAAAGTTTGGAATGAATGGTGTAATTCACCAACCCATGTGATTCAGGGCCTCACCATAAATTTTCTCTTGTTTTCTGGGGACTCTGGGACCAGCCCCGCTTCAGAACAAAGGACAGATGACAACTGCTAATGGGGCTGAGTTCTAATGATGCTTTTTATTGCCATCTCTTTTTTAAAGGATTAATCTCTAAACTAAGTGCTTGCTGCTTTGGGTTTTATAACTTTGGCATTCCTTCTTCCCCAGCTGTTTATTTTTGTTGCTAATATTTTGATGTTCAGTACGATGAAACTGTGTTAGCACATTCTTTAATCTTTGACTCTGTCTGTAATCTCAGGCATTATGCATGCACTTGTATAACAGGCTGTTACAAAGGATATGTTCTGCCTTAATGTAATAACCAGCACAGCATCCTATATAAATTAGCACCCTAGGAAGAACATTCTTGCTTTTTACCTTTGCCATGAATATGCATCATCTGTGCTGCAGCAAGAATTATGGATATAATTTATAACTATAATTTCCTTAAACTTTTTAAAAATAAGCACATGCCTATGCATTGAGTGGATAGCTGGTTTGTGAACTATTTGCTCCCATCAGTTCACATGGGTTGTGACCTCCAGCCGTTGTATATCACAGTCTGTTTTGCATCTTTCTTTAACTGGGCACCAATTCTGAAAACACATACCTACATGTTTATATTTAAGGGCTTTCACTGTCCTATTAGAGGAAACTGTCACATGAACAGTTAACCATATGCATGTTTTCAGGCTCTTGGCATAACTGCTTGAGGTTTGTAAGGCAATTCTTCTAGGCCCTGTTGTACTTGAAACCATATTATATTATGAAAGGGAAAAAAGAAAAACATAACAAGTTAGGTCAAATTCTTTTAACAGTTGTAACCCTTAGTTATGCTGTGCACTGAAAGTTCAAATATTGGTAACACAATTTCAAAAAAAATTAAAGTTTACTAAGTTAAAGTTACTCTCGCGTCTGGTGTTCATTGCCACTGACAAATTTCCAATCCCAACATCTTCAGAAGAATATATAAGAAAATTTATACAGACAGTTGCATTTGAAGGAACGCTATTATTTTCAGTGTCATTATCATCTTCATCACCATTATTAATATTACAGTTATTGTTGTTACTCCTACAGGTAGCCTTGCCTAACCTCATTAAGTGAATATTGGATATTGGAAAGCAAAGAGAGCTTTAAGAAAGTGTTTCCTTTTTCTATACACTGAAGTTTCATTAGTGCGTCAGCATCTTGATCCTTGGAGCAGTATGCCCTCCATTTCATCTTGGAGAGGCCTGGCATATGTAATATTCCAATTTTCATTTAGAAACTAAATGGCAACCAAGATATAAGACTAAATATATCCCCTCGCAGTGCAATAAAAGAATAGATAGATAAGCTGTTTATAAACTAAAATATAACTGTGACATGTTAGACATGTTTCACTGCATGAAAAGATTGAAGCGAACAAACTTTATGACCATTGTCTGTTACTTTAGTAGAGGAGCTTAGGCAGGGCACAAAAGTCATGACAGGCTGTCACTATGTTAGTTTTTATTTTGAAATATACTACAAAGAATTAAACCCAAACCACTAACTACTCTGATTTTATTTTATGAATAAAATTATTTTTATTAAGTAAACATTTTGAAAAGAATAAGGCTTTTTGCTACTCCCAAAGACTACCAGTAGTAAAGTCTTTAGACCGTAACTTCTCTGTAACATGAGTAATCTACACACCAATGAGATTTTAAAATAGTTTTCTGTCTCAGTTCAGAGAGTCCCGTTATCACTGTTTTGAGACTTACTGCAGAATGCCATCAGCACTGTCTTTATTTTATAACTTGAATAATACAACATAAGGATCTTGCAGTGGTTAACCCAGAAATAATTGTATGAGTTGGTGTGGGATTTCCCAAGGGATGATATGCCTAATCAAGGTGTGATTTGGTATCTTGAATCTGACAAAACCACACAGCATTCAAGGCTAGAATAAAGATTTCTGGGGCACATGCTGACATCCTCTCTAGCTGCCACCTCTCGTTCTTGCAAATGACAACCTTGAGATCATAAAATGAACAGGTGTCTGTTATTTCAGTTGCAATGAGATCTGTGAGCTACTTCTCATGTTGAGGAAGTGTTAACTCTGATGTTCAGTAAAGGTAGCTATCATATTGACATTTAAATTATTTAACTTCTCTTCAGAATAAGTAGCCTTTATTTTTTCCTAATATGCTTCAATAAAAATTTAAAATACATCAAGGAGCCACTTTATTAGCATTGCCATGCAATATCTCAAAGATAATAGTACTTAATTCTTATTTCTCTAGACTATAATTAGAACAAAATAAGAGTGATTACATTCACAAAATGATGATGGCAGTCAAATTGGCTTATGCAGGTCCTTTTTGGCCATTATCCCACCAGTCATTGATTCAGCGCTCATTTTGAAGCCAGTTGAGGCAAATTACCAACCAAATGGATAACTTTGAAACAATATTTGGGTTTAACTGTAGTGCTAATTTTTTTTGTAAATATGTATGTATGGATATCTGTCGTGGTTTAGCCCCAGTCAGCAACCAAGCACCCCACAGCCGCTCACTCACCCTCCCCCCCAGTGGGATGGGGGAGATAATCTGAAGAACAAAAGTAAGAAAACTTGTGGATTGAGATAATAACAGTTTAATAACTATAATAATAATAGTAACAATAAATTGTGATGAAAACAAAAACAACGAGAGAGAGAGAGAGAGAGAGAGAAACAAAACCCAGGAAAAACAAGTGATGCACTCGCTCGCCACCCGCCGACCGATACCCAGTCACTCTCTGAGCAGTGATCGCTGCCCCCCAGTCAACTCCTCACAGTTTATATACTGAGCATGATGTCATATAGTATGGAATAGCCCTTTGGCCAGTTGGGGTCAGCTGTCCTGGCTAAGCCTCCTCCCAGCTTCTTGTGCACCCGGCAGAGCATGGGGAGCTGAAAAAAAAAAGTCCTTGACTAGTGTAAGCACTACTTAGCAATAACTAAAACATCAGTGTGTTATCAACATTATTCTCATACTAAATCCAAAACACAGCACTATACCAGCTGCTAGGAAGAAAATTAACTCTATCCCAGCCGAAACCAAGGCAATATCTGCAGATATACAGAAGGTCAGGGCATGTTTCTGAGGAATACCAGTTCTAGGGAAAACCTTCTGTTCTGTTTCTTCAGGATCATTCAAGCTCACATTATAAATTTGTGAGAAACTTGTCAACACTGGTGTCAAAACAGTGAGAAAACAGTAATAAGGGCACAGTATTCAATTTTCCCCTTCAAGTCTTCAAACATATTTAAGTCTAAAGTGAAAAAGGTTGCACTGAAATATTATATTACGTAATTATATCTCTGTCCTTATCAAATTTAACAGCTGCCTGACTATTAAAGAAATCAACCATTTTATAAATATCCTAGTTTTGACATAAAAGAGGAGAGAATGCTAACTGGCAGAATAAATAGTAATCTTCCCCCCCTAGACTTATGCCAGGATTAATTGTGAGGTCTCCTGTCTGAAGTTGTTTAAAGAAAGCAAGTTTGCTTACCCAGCCCTCGTGTTATCAGCTCAGATCTTCAGTGAATGCATTCTTTCAGAAAATATAAGAACTGGAAATCTTAATTTCCAGAGTCTTATGTGAAATTTATGGTGAACAGACACTACAATGGAGCATTAACATTCTCTGCTCTTTTTGTATCCAATAGCCTGTAAAATTCAGGGTGTTTTAAGTGCACAAGAACATTTTCTGTTGATCCAGTTGACAGATTTTTTTTTGGTGCAAAAAGCTTCTTCTGTCTAAAGGCAAATCTTACAAGAAATTTGCTGCCACACATTTCTTGTTCTTCAAACAAATCTGAGTAGAAGAGGCATAATGTGGTGGAAAAGGACAAGAAACCATGGATAATAGAATTTATTATTTGTATTTCAAAATAAAAATGTTTAACTGTAGTGTGCTAGTCACATCATACCTTGTTCCATGTGCAAAAGTAAAAGTACAGTAAAAGTGTCTGTACAAAGTAGCCTGTTCTGAGATATTCTTAGTCTTCTCCTCAATTATTTTCATTGCTGTTAGGCAAAAATGTGGTCTTATTAATCTCCTTTTGTGATTTTTGAATCACCCTTGTGTGTAGCAAAATGTAGCTGATGCTCTGCTACTACTTCTTTGCTCTCTCAAAATTCGTTTTCAGAGTAGGAGATAGAATGACTCCTGTCTAATTTAAGAGCCTATTTTTTCCCTAAATTTTAGGGGTCTAGAGAAGCAGTCACCCTAGATTAAGTGTCAAGGTTCCTTGTCTAGTTAACAAACAGAGGCAAGCAATTTTCAAGTCCTCCAGAGGAAGACCTACTTCTATGGAAATAATGGCTACTGCTGTTAAGGGATACAAAAAGCAGCATCTCAATTTAGCATTTCAAGTGGGTGGATTGTTAGTCAAGAGACTAGCATTCCTCATATCTGCATTCTGCTAAAATGATCAATGCTATACTTGGAATTGGAATGAAAGCTTCGTATGGGGTTTGTACAGAATTACAAAACTATTTCATGCCATGCACAGAGCCATCAATTGGCACATAAAAGAACAAAGACTAGAAAGCAAAGTTTGCAAGCACACAAAAAATGAACTATAATCTTTATCAAAGTGAATGCTGCTATCTTCCTTGTCAAAAGGCATCCTTTCTGTTTCTGTTAGATTGACCGCTTCCTTTTATTCCCAATCAGATTGTGAAATAAGTGACATCAACCCATATCCTGTGCATCGGTTAACAATTAACAACCTGTCTACATCCACACTTCCCACCTAAAATGCCTAATGAATTTGTATGTAAGGAGACAAGATTATCAATTCACAGGACAGCCCAGAGGGCAGCTTTCTCAAAGGTTTAGAGCAATTTTAAATAGATACAGAAATAACAGTTTTGTTTCCACCAGTTCACTTGGCAGAACCACACACAAGATGTACTCACTGATGAGGAAATGATTGGAGAAAGAGTGGAATATGCTGATCTAGAATATTACCTGAAAAGACATAAGGCATCTTGAGGAGTTCATATGGCAATGAAAGTTCCACATGTTGTTTAAATATCAATGTATATAAGGGATTATCTTTTGTGTTTATTTACTTGATGATAATTATTTTATGTGCATATAAAAGGTTGTATACATAAACGCTGTTTGAAATGCCAGTACAAAAGGTAATGTATTATGGTTTACTACTACAGGGGTGTTCGTGGTTTAACCCCAGCTGGCAACTAAGCCCCACACAGCCGCTCACTCACTCCCCCACAGTGGGATGGGGGAGAGAATTGGAAGAGTAAAAGTGAGAAAACTCACGTGTTGAGATAAAGGCAGTTTAATAGGTGAAGTAAAAACTGTGCATGCAACCAAGCAAAACAAGGAATTCATTCACTACTTCCCATCGGCAGGCAGGTGTTCAGCCATCTCCAGGAAAGCAGGGCTCCATCACACATGACTGTTACTTGGGAAGACAAATGCCATCACTCCGAATGTTCCCCCTTCCTTCTTCTTCCCCCAGCTTTATATGCTGAGCATGACATCATATGGTATGGAATATCCCTTTCGTCAGTTGGGGTCAGCTGTCCCAGCTGTGTCCCCTCCCCTTCCAACTTCTTGTGCACCTGGCAGAGCACGGGAAGCTGAAAAAGTCTTTGACTAGTGTAAGCTCTACTTAGCAACAACTAAAGCATCTCTGCATTATCAACACTGTTTTGCTCATAAATCCAAAACATAACCCCATACTAGCTATTATGAAGAAAATTAACTGTATGCCAGCCAAAATCAGCACAAGGGGTAACAATTATATCCATGTATACCCAATTAAGTGGACTTTGTTTCGTATAGCTGGATTTTTGCCTGAACTTTTCATTGCTTCACAGAGACTGAAATGTCCAAAATCTTATTGAAGAGGAACATACCACATAGATTTATTACAGCCCCAGATATTTTTTTATTGCACTCTGAATTGATTCCTGCCAGCAGTGTGAGTATGGGACTTTTTCTGAACTGCTCAGTGGTATCCGATGATTTATCCACATCAGGAGAAATAAGTTAGTTTGGTTTAAACTTTTCTGTTATGTTTCCACATACACACAGTTCATCTGGTGCTGTTTGTTTCTTTTTATGTGACTTTTAAGATGAACTCTGAAAAGTTTGATGACTATACTGTCCAAGCTTGATTATGATTTTGACTGATGCCTTGTATTGGTAAATATCTGGATGTTATACAAACAGACATATATGATGGGATTGCCTGCGGTAGAAGGGGACTGGATTCAATGACTCTTGCCTTCCTATATTCCTTCAATATTTATTCCATTCCATCCCATCATTGCTTGTTGTTAAAAATGAAAACAGCCTGAGAAGAAGAGACCAACCTCAGATCTCTATTCCTATTAGTGACCTAATCAATAAACTTGAGAAACGTGGTCTCCTATTTCTTTGATCTACTACTTTTTCTGTTATTCTAATCAGAAGGAAACAGCTTCAGTAGAAGTAGTGCAGGGAAACCTGTCTCCCCTTTTTCCCTTAGTCTGTAAACCAGGGCTTGAGGCACTTTTGGAAGGTGTGAGGTGGGGATTTGATATGTCAGGCAGAGTTAGAAATAAAACTTCAGTCTGACAGCTCCTGGTTCCAACTGTCAGACTTGTACAAAATGGTGCAGCAGCTCCTATTTGAGTCACTGATGCCACAGGGGTTTAGGTAAATCTCATTTTGGCAGGTAGAGTTCAGTGTATTGCTACTCATGGGAGTCCCTTTGAAAACATGTGATTTGCGGATCCAAAATGGTCCTAAGTGTGAGAGAACAGCTGAGCAGCCAGCCCACACAAGACTGAAATGCTTCTGGGCGTTTGCAGAAACAGAATTTAAGTACTGAGGGAACTTGAATGAAATTTTATTCAGTTCTTGGATTGTGCATGATCTTGCTAAAATCTATGACGTGGACATGGCCCAAGTGATTTGCTCATCGTGACACCAGTATTATTGTATAAAGCTGATGAATTAACTGAGAGGGGGTTTATGTTTCTTTATGACCATACTTTATGACTGCCTAAAGTAGTAATTCCTCCTTTTGTGCCAGGAAAACCATTTAACCATCCCACCACGAGGTTGTGATGGCATCTGTCATCAACCGTCAGAGTGGTGATTTCCAGTCAAGTTTGACAGGGAAAAAAAAATTTTTTTCAAAATATTTATACATAAAGAATGCAAAAACCATTGTTTATATCTCTGAATTTGGTTATACAAGCAAACAAACAAACAAACAAAATTATATAAAAAGTAAAGATCATCAACTCTTGAATGTTTTAAGTTGTGAGTGACAGAAGAGTGCAAGAACCTCCATGATACTCAGGGGGTTTTGTCACTAAGACCAATTCAATTATTAGATTGGAGATGGTGCATGCAGCAGGGGAGGAGAGGCAATGCGTAGTACTGCATGGGCCAACAAAGTTGAGTAACCAACATGGTTCTGCCAGTTCTCTGTTCACTGTTTGGTAGGAGCATGAGCCGTACTTGGCAGGGTTATCACTACCTTTTTCATACCATCATACCAGACTACCTGTTTGATACATGGGAGCATGGAACTACGTTTAAAAAAGTAACACTATGCAGTGTGTTCAATGGTACTGAAAGATGCATGGTAGCAATTTAGCACATGCATTTTCATTTATGTTCAACTTCACATCTACATAGCCTTTGCAGTCTTTGGCATCCAAAAAGATAGGGGGGTTATTTATTTATTTATTTCATTTTTATTGAAATACAAATGAAAAAAGAAAACATTTCTAGCCCTACAACAAATCAGATTACCAGGTGTTTAAAGGGGTGCTTTTTTGAAAAAATGACTTTTTCTCTACTTGCTTTCTTGTGCTGGAGACAACAACCAGGTTACTAACATTGAAACATAAATTACCCTCAGCAGCAAATGATTGTTTTTGCTTTCCAATCAATTCTACATAAATATCAAACCTATTTTTTAACAGAACAACCTTGTGGAGGCATTATTTTCTTTTTAATGCTTATTTAACCTATGGAAAGAAGATTCATTCTGTTTTATCAAGAGACTTTGATGCTTATATTATTCTTCCTAGAAGACTGATATTTCACTGATGATATAATATTCTCTCTCAGAATGGAATCACTGCTATTCTATCCATGAAATTACTGTAAGAGTGCATGTTTATTCATTTTAACTAGGAATATGCTGGAAGAATTTGCTGAAAGTTCCACACAGTGAAGGTAGTTTATTCTGTTCATATGTAGATGTCTAAACAGATGTTAGTATATAAATGATGTACTAAAGTATTAGTTACATTTTTTCCACATAATTTTCAATTAATATGTAAAACATTGCATAAAGGAGCAAAGGTTTTATAGTAATTTCATTTTGATCTGAGTCACCAATATTGGTCTGATGCTCCAGGTGTTGATTTTCAATTTCCCTCGTGCTTTCTATAGACATTCACTTTTTGCCTTCAAGTAAACGTGGCCATTTTATGACGTGATCAGTATTTCTACCCATGCTAGAGGAGAACTAAAACAGACACTGGTTGCAAAGGGTACTGACGAGTTCCTGTGTTATGTATGCATCATGCAGCAAATTTTGCCCTGGTATATACCTGTACTACACCATTGGTTTAAAGGACAATTTCCACCCCAATGTTTTTATTTTTTAACTTTTAACAAAAACTTGATTAAATATAAGCATTTTATGAAGTAATGCCTGGAGGTTCCTGTCAGTCTTTATTGTGACACCTTTTGAGCCTGAAATAATTTTCTGAGTTAAGAGTTCCTGTTCTTTTTGATAAACTTCACCTTCCTTTTTTAAACAGACTGAGAATAAATAGATGCTTTCACAGCTTATGAATTTTCAGAAGCTCTCAGAATTTTTTATCATGCAAAATAACAAGGAATATTCAAATCCATGCCTCTGTTACTTATCCATTACCCTTTCTACATGGACAAATGATTTAATTATGAAGTTTTAAAATATTTTCTGACCTCTACCTATAACAAAACTTATCAGTGATTGCTCAAGTTCTTAACACAGTGTCAGGTACTCTGTTTTCTAACTGAAATAGTCTGTGATGAGATTTGTAAAGTGATGCCTTTACTGTCATGTGTTATGTGTTTTGGGATAGCAAATTCACATTCACTTTTGCTCTTACTACTAAATTGCTTTTCATCGTGGTTTTTACATGTTTTACAATGACGTGTGACTTCTAAAAGATTATAAACATGGCACAGTTTTACCCAAGGATTTATTGTTGACACAACTGATGGCATGTAAAAGTCTAATTACTTGATCAGCTAACAGAAAATAGGAGTTTGAATTGTGTTCCTTACATGCAATGCTCAACAAAGGACATCATTTGTGCAGTAGATTTCTTGTGTTTAGCTCATGTCTTCCCTAATAAATGGTCAGAAGCTGTTTACAGCTTTGATTAATTGTAACTTTTTATTTTAGTCACCCTCCAAATAATTCAACAAAGGACCGATGATGAAAATGTGAGACACTTCTTTTTAGATATACATGAAATGGAATTTTGACCTTTTCACTTCAGGATCCTCAAAATGAAGGCGTCTTTTTGTTACATTGACTATACTGTTTCCAGAGTAACTAGGTTTTGATCCTCGCTGTTAACAAAGAACACATACTATCTATCACTCATGATACTGTCATATTGGTCAGACACTGAGTCTAAGATGGACAAGCAGTAAGTGAAGTTAGAGCTGCATATTGTTGTATTTTGATTGTTATAACAAATTATTTTTAGAGAATCTTTAAAAGCACTTAGTACTCTTTGGAAGTAGAGCCATACTTTTCCCCAGTGTTTCCCATTTGCTCCAGATTGTCTCTTTACAGAAATGTTGACTATTTTGCTTCTCCTCTCGATTCTGTTTGTAGAACAAGACTTGGAGATGTACAGAACAGAAATAAAGAAAACAACACAGATAATGAGAAACAGAAGCAAATTGGGGTGCCAAAAGTCTCAGGCTTAAAAATGGTGTGCCCTTCTGCTCCCAGAATGTAGACTAGAAAAGGTGATTCTGGACAAAAAAAGGTGATTCTGTCCTCCTCCAGGCTACAGATGCTTCTCATTGAGTTCAGTCAAAACTACCCAAAATTTTTTGGGTTTCAAATGCAACTATTAAGTCTGAAATGTTCATAACCCACAACGTTTTGTGAGCTTAGTATAAGGCTGTATGACAGGCTTACCATCCAGAACAGTTCAGCCCAGGGTGCGACCTGTGGTGCTAGGGAAAGAGTACCACAACACAGGAAGACAAAGTTAATCTCTCCCTAGTATATCTTCCTAGTTTCTGGAAATATTGGCTTTGGCTCTGTGTACTTGTCTAACAAACAGATGTTTATAGTTTGTCTGGACAGAAGAGTCTTGATAGCAAAGTTGAACTTGTGCTAAAGTCACATCCTTTCCCCTCTGAAAGGATTTGTTTCTGAGTGTCTTTTGCAATTAAGTAGCAAGTGCAAAGTTCTAAAATGTATACCTCCTTCCAAGTTCCTTTCCTGAGACAGCTTTCTGTAATCAGCTTCTCTGCATTGTTTCCTCTTAAAATCCTCTAAGGATTCCTCAGCTCTACTGTCACAGAGATTACTATCTTTATAGATGCATTAAACATGCAGTAGTTGATTGACAGTGTAATCCACATTTTTATGTGATTGGGTGGCAGCTGCCTCCCAGGAGTAATGTGTTCGGGAGTACGTCTTTTATACAGAGATCAGTGATAAATATCACATTTTCCATCTCGATATTTAGCCTGGGAAATTGACTCTGCTTTTTCTGTACTCAAGGGTACATTTTTAAACTTGGTTCAAGTTTTGAGGAAATCTTGTTAATCACCTTGGGCTCCTCTGTAAGTATTGTCAGAAGAAGATTTTGGATTTCAGGATTTTGCTTGATTTGTTATGATAACTATGATGTATAAACAGTGAGTAGTCATTTGCATTCCAATTGCTGTTTAAAAGAAATCCTGCTTTATTCATTGCGGTGGGACAAATCTACTCAGATTGTGAACGTATCCTTACCTCTGACTTGAGCAAGGTGACTCAGTGTCCTCATGTGTTAGTTTCATGGATGAATACACTATGTGTCCCACAGTTATGTGCATTAAGATCCTCTTCCTCTCACACAAACATCTTGGTGATAAAGGATGTTATAGACAGCTTAATACACTAATTAAAACCCCCTATATTATACTATTAAAAATACATGAAATAAAATAAAGGTTTTCCCAGAAAGAAGGTCAAACATTTAAATATTGTAGGAAGATATACAAGATACACAATAACAAATTCCAGTTTCTCCATCTGGGATGGAGTAATGCAGGACAGAAGTATAAATTGGGAGAGGAGTGGCTGGGGTGCTGGCCGACAGCAGGCTCAGTATGAGTCAGCAGTGTGCCCTGGCAGCCAAGAGGGCAAACCGCATTCCAGGGTGCATCAAACACAGCGTAACCAGCCTGTCAAAATAGGTGATTATCCTGCTGTATTCAGTGTTGGTGCAGCCTCATCTTGAGTACTGTGTGCAGTTCTGGGCCCCACAATTTAAGAAGGATGTGAGGGTCCTTGAATGCGTTCAGAGGAGGACCACAAAGCTGGTGAAAGGGCTGCAAGGAATGTCCTATGAGGAGAGGCTAAGGACTTTGGGTTTGTCTAGTTTGGAGAAAGGGAGGCTGAGGGGCAACCTCATTGCTCTCTACAGCTTCCTGAGGAGGGGAAGTGGAGAGGGAGGTGCTGATCTCTTCTCCCTGGTATCCAGTGATAAGATGTGTGGGAATGGTTCAAAGCTGCACCAGGGGAGGTTTAGACTTGACATTAGGAAGCATTTCTTTACAGAGAGGGTGGTCAAACGCTGGAACAGGCTTCCTAGAGAGGTGGTGGATGCCCCTGTCAGTGTTTAAGAGGCATTTGGACAATGCCCCCAATAACATGTTTCAACTTTTTGTCAGCCCTGAAGTGGTCAGGCAGTTGGACTAGATGATTCTATTCTATTCTATTCTATTCTATTCTATTCTATTCTATTCTATTCTATTTTATTCTATTTTGTTTTTCCTTTAGGGCAGCCACTGGCTTGGGTAGGGAGCAAATCCAGGCTTTACAGTCTGAATTTTAAGTTGGGTGAACTAAGGCTAGGTATGAAAGAACTCGAGAACACTGTATGTGTACCCAAAGGTGTAGATTTTCCTGCAGTTCAGGAATAGTTAATAAAATATATCTAAAAATAAAATAAAGATAAACCTGAAAAAGTAAATACATGGCTCAAGTAAGTCCAATCCATGCTTGCATTGACTCTTGTGATGTCTGTCGTCACTTGCTTTACATAGATGCAAATGTCTCTACAGCATGCTCAGTTAGGTCTGATTTAAGACCAGTTAAGTCTTTTTGTAGCGTATCTTTTTGATCAGATTTTACACATGTATCCTCAGCTAAAATCATGTAAATTGGAAGCCTCACATAGCCAATGGTAGAAAATGGGAATGCTTTTTATGCTGCTGACCTTGCTGCTTCCATTATACATTCAAGAGCATCAAAACTTTAGGAGTCTTGTAAGTGTAAATGTCACAAGTACCGCAGGCATTTTAAGTGAGTTATTCTTATCCTAATATTCCTAATGGTTTCTGAAGCCATGTTGTTCTTCAGACAGGAGAGAGATACCAGAGCTGTGTAAATTATAGCAAAGCAGAGGAACATCAGAGTCATTGGCCTCTTTCAAGCTTGGCAGGTGATACTATTGATTAGACAATCATTTTGCAATGCCTTTATCCAATTTTTTGAAGCTACAATGTATCACAGTAACATTGATTTTCAGGTGGGTTTTTTTGGTGTTTTAAGTCCGGTATCCCATTTCCAGCTGTGGCCAGTTCCTTATGGTTCAAAGGAAGGTGAACTACCCTTTGTCTACTCTAATAATGGATTTAGACAGTTGTGCAATCCCTTTTCTGATAGCTGCAGGCAATGCCAGCAAAGGTAACCATGTTGCTCGAGTAATTTCACTGGCTTTGTAGACAGATTAGTGAGTGTACTTGTCTGTCGACAAATTAAAGGTGGAAAGATAGTGTATTGTCCCTTTTTACTGCTTAGTTCCTGACAATACATTCACATTCTGTACCTTGGCTGATGTTAGCAACCTTCAACTGACCTCTGACAAAATATGGAAACCGAAACATTCAGCTCCAGCTTTCCTCATCTGCCCTTCACTTATGCTTAATTGCCCTGTCTTGCTTGCTGTGTCCCAGTGGGCTGAAAGTGGAGGACCTTTTGCACACCAACACTCAAGACTCATGATTGCTTAAATTGTGTCTCCTTTCCCCAGCCAGCAGGAAGGGAGGAGTGACACTGTGCACTGTCAAGAAGACTGAGCAGGAACAGCTGCATCAGAAATAGCAGGGGAAAAAAGCAGGTTTTAAAAAGCAGCGCAAACTCTTAAAGGAAAGGGAATGCTTTGCTTTGGATGCTGTTCTGCTTTCCTGAAGCAGTGGCAATGTAATGACAATAGAATAATATCCAGAAGACAAGTATTTCATTGAAAATTTTCTGATAAAATGTAACAAAGAGATTACTTTTTATAGGCAGATCTAGCAACACATGAGCTTTAGAAGTTTAACTGGCTGTTAATATAGCTCAGACCAAGTCAAATCTCTAGGCTTTCCATTCTGCAAACACTGTTGCATGCCCCGATAGATATACTTACTTTTTAAAGAAATTCTTGGTATTCATAACTTCTACCAGCCAGTAATTTCTTTCATTTCTTCTTTTTTATACTAGGATATTAACACAGTAGTATGCATCCTAGGGTCAGGACATATTGTACAAAACCATGTAAAAATATGTCATCATAAATCAGTTTTTAAAATTATCATGGCAGAAACAGACTTGGAGCCTGAAAGACAAAATTCCAATGCTGCAAGTTGTATACACATGCTTAATTTTACTCAAAAATCTCTTTAAATCATAGAGATTTGTAATTGAGTGAAATCTGCATATCTTTTTTGTACAGCTGTATCTCTACTATGTTGTGTTATAAACCCCAGTAGGCAGCTCAGCCCCACACAGCCGCTCGCTCACTCCCCCACGGTGGGATGGGGGAGAGAATTGGAAGAGTAAACATGAAAAAACTCGTGTGTTGAGATAAAGGCAGTTTAATAGGTAAAGCAAAGCCATGCACGCAAGCAAAGCAAAACAAGGAATTCACTCACTACTTCTCATCGGCAGGCAGGTGTTCAGCCATCTCCAGGAAAGCAGGGCTCCATCACACATGACTGTTACTTGGGAAGACAAATGCCATCACTCCGAATGTTCCCCCTTCCTTCTTCTTCCCCCAGCTTTATATGCTGAGCATGATGCCATATGGTATGGAATATCCCTTTGGTCAGTTGGGGTCAGCTGTCCCAGCTGTGTCCCCTCCCAGCTTCTTGTGCACTCCCAGCCTACTCACTGGTGGGGTGGTACGATGAGCAGAAAAGGCCTTGACTCTGTGTAAGCACTGCTCAGCAACAGTTAAAACATTGGTGTGTTATCAACACTGTTTTGCTCATAAATCCAAAACATAGCCCTATACAAGTTACTATGAGGAAAATTAACTCTATCCCAGCCAAAACCAGTACACAGTGGTAAATTAAACAGTGCCAGACAAAGTTTCTGGAGCTAACATGTAGACCAATCCTCTTGGTTGTCTATACTGCTATATTCCTAGAACTATCTTTAGTATCCTTTTAATCTAAGCCAAATCAACAATCCCTCGGCATCCAAACATTTCCTTGGAGAAACATTTCCTTGGTCCAAAGACCAATTCCCAGCAGACAGTTTGGATGCTTTTTTAGAGTCTACGATCAACTTAGTGGATGCAAGCTGTTCTGCATCGGTTATCCTCCCAGCTAGAGAAAGGACCCAAGAGCCCTTCAGTTCACCAGCACAGAAACAGGCTATGTGGTCTCGCGAATATGTGAAATGTAGTCTGCTAATGACCGAGAAAGAGTTTAATTTACAGTGTGCCTTGTTGCTTGTTATTTGTGTATTCTGTGTGTTGTCGGTCACCTTCCTGAGGCTAAAGAATTAATCATAGCTGCAGTGCAGATTTCTGAAATGGTTCAGTGTGAAGCACCATTTCTGGAACAGGCCAAAACCTGAAATTTCTATTTAGTGTCAGGAGTCAGGTGCTTCTTAAGGACTGTAAAATTGATTGAAATTTTAATATGGCTCTGCATTGCTAAAGATGCTTTAAGAAAGAAAGTCAGAGCACAAATAACCTGTAAGTTTACATGAAATCAGGCTGAAGCTAGTTCAATGTTCTTGGGTTCTTGCCATCTGAGTTTCTTGAAGGGTAGTAGAAGTGCATATGACAATGTACAACCTTTTTATCTCTGCTAGTCGAATGCTTGGTTTACGGTTCTTCAAGCAACCTTGACTCAAATGTCCTTGAATTTTGCACATGTCCAATGCTAGTAGAAAATATTTAGCGTGCTTTTACTAGAGATAGTTAGTGCATCAGTCACAGGTGATGCTAACACAGATATTTCCTCTTTTTATCCTCTAAAAGATCTTTCTCAGAAAATCTTTGACAGTTATGATTTTTTCGAGGATTACACCCAACTTCTCAGATAAAATTAACTTGGACAAACTGACTAACAAAAAGCCTGTATCAAGAGTTTCTTTGATGACATTATGTAAAACTAGCATATGCATAGCATCTGTCCAACTGAAACCAAAATCACTTTCAGAGAAACTGACCTGCCATAGCTATGTCTCAGAGGTCCATAGAAATGGGACTGGCACACCATCCTGCATTTGAGGTCAGTGAATATTCTTTCGTTGAGCAAAGGTCTTATTTTGGAGCTACACATCAGTCTTGTTAGAGGAGACAAAAAGTGGTATGGAGGATTAGAGCTTTACCTGTTTGTCTGGCTTCTTTATCTCTCAGGACATCTGAGGATTTCAAGAGTAAATCCATTTTCTCTATGAAAAATGTGATGGAAATCTTGTTAATAACTGATTAAGACACTCCTTTACATACTAAATGTTTTACTATGCAGGGAATTACTCACAGTGGGGTGGGATCAAAAGAAAGCCTGTTCATCTCTGAGCAGTAGGAAGATAATAGTGATGTGAATGAACAAGAGTAACGCTTTCATAACTAAGTAAACAATTCACACACTCAGACTGTTGATATGACTTTACATACAGGTTACAGTATCTATGGTCAGGAGAGCTGGCTGTAAGGCTTTTTAACCTTAAATTGTAATTTCTGTGGCTGGTGTGATTTTATCACAGCATGCTACTTTAACAAGGCCCACTGGATTCATTGCAACGGCGCTTGCTTTGAAGGCTGGGCATATCACAATATTTTACAGCATAAGAGTTAGTAAATTACAACATTCTCATTTAAACTCTATTCTTCTCGCAAAGCAGATGAGCATTAGTACCCTCTATATTCATTCTTTTTCTCAGCTGCACAATTTGCTAAGGGCCTTGGGGAATTATCTGTAGTAACTCTCAAAGCTCACTCTTAGTCAGTATTCAACAAACCAGTTACTCCCTATTTAAAGTTCCTCTCGCTTCATTGTTTGGTACAGTACTGATTTCTTAGACTCATTTGTTTGTATTTAATTGCTGATTTCTACAAATATTCCACAAATAATTTCTCACCTCCTCCAGAGCTGTTTAATTAGAGTTACCCTTTCATGCAATTTCTAATTTAATTGCAGCACACTTGCTAATTGTCTCTATGTCAATGGTTGCATGTTTAGTTTCAGCAATTGCGATGTCTTTCTCAAATACTACTTAACAATAATTCAAAATACATGAGTCAAAGCGTGTGTTTTCCCAAGCATGGCATTATTATTAACTCAGTTCTTCAGCGCTGATGTAACTACCTCAAGGATGGCGTATTAGCCTAGGGGAGCAGTTCTGGTTCTCAGCTGTTCATCCATGGGAATATTTATGAATCTGAACAGAGCAGAACTGAGACTTTCTAAGGTCAAAATATTTTCACATCTTCCTTCAGTGGTAATGCACTGGGGCACTTTTCCCCTTGTATTATTTCTAAACACCATTTTCATTGCCTCAACACTGTTCAGTAACAATTCCTTTTTGTTTTGCACTTTTTTCTGTCTGTCCATTCTTGTGACGTCATTAACAACGGTGCAAGAAACCTGTAAAGGCCACAATTCCCATACAGAGATCAGAAAGAGTAAACATCTGTTCTTGCCATCTCTACAAGTGCTGAATTTTCCTGGATGGTTGTTTTCAGTATTTATTTTCTGCTGCACTTTTCTTTAAACTCAGATCTTTTACCATGTTTTTACGATTGGCCACATTTTTGTTTCTGGCATTCTGCTATATTCAAAAGGCTGTATTTTCTTTCAAAAGATGCACTGAGTGACACTAAATGCCTGTAGCTTCTTTTTCCTCAATAGCTCTGTGAATAGCTTACATCTTTTAAGCCTGTCATCCTGATTACCATGTTTTTGCCACAAAACATCTGAGACAAAGCTGATCAATAGAATAATGGTTACTGCAGTGCAGCCTGTGAGGCGGATTTGCAGCTTGGCCTCCATAAGGTTGTCATCATCAATAGCAAGGGAATGGTTGCACAGCTGATTTGCAGCAGTTCTCAACGTGTGTTAATTAAATCTGTAATATAGCTGCTAGGCAGCCAGATTTGCAGCCCTCCTGGACAGTGCTCATGTAGCAGTTCAAAATATTGTAATTAAAAGTGAGATGCAATGACTAACACATATATACAAAATTAACATGATTCCACATTCTCTTTTTAGGTTAAGCAAGCCATCTGAATGCCAAACTACTGTTCCAAAATCCTCCCTTCTTCCCTTATTCTGTGTAGAACTATCTTGCACTTGACAATCAGGTTTCAAGGAGCAGATCCCCAAAATCTATTTCCATATCAGTCATTCTCACGAACAATCGCACTGGAGTTACGATTTTCAGGATTGACCTTCAGCAACAGTAACTTATAAAGAAAGAAAATTGTAACAAAATTGTTTCACATAGTTTCATTTAAAAAATACCTATGAAACACCTGATTCAGAAATAGCTATAAATCTGGTTTGGAACAGAATCAGAAGAGGAGATTTCTGTAACTGCATTTTAACATAAATCTTAAATCCCTTTGGCTACCTTCAAACTGTTATTTGTGAACATGCTTTGTTATTACTCTCTGTGAAGGGGAAATTTTTATTTGTTCAAATACTGATATTTAGCTAAGTCTGTACCCATGTGTGTTATGACTGCTTGCCAAACCATAAACATGAATCACAAGGAACAGAAAACTTCAGAAACAACTGAACCCAGTAAGTAACAGTGCTAAGAAACAGCAGTTTGATGGGATGTTTGAGACAGAGTTCAAGTTATGCAGTAGCCCTTTCTCTGGAAAGCCTTTGCACATACTCCAGTCAGTCAGTGATGTGTGTGCTTGGGTGGAGGAAGATCTAGTCCTGGGAATCAACTCAGGAATGGCTGAGTTGTGTGTTAATTGTCCTGTGGCTGGATAGATGCAACAGAGAAAAGTGGTAATACTTGATTCTCCCAGGAGTGATAGCAAAAGTGGGGCACAATACCTTGAATTTTTGTAAGACCACTCAATCTTTTGAGCACAGGTTTGGTGACAACTGGCCATCTGTGGCTGCTATCCCTCTTTCCTTTCTCAGTCTGCTTATCCTTGAATGAATGGCATTACTAGGGACTAGGATTGCTCACTCTGTGTAAGTAACATCAAGTCCACTGGGAAGTGTAAATGAAATGTAGTAATGGGATCCCCTCCTCTTTTTCAGAAGACACCACCACCTGGGAAAGCCCCTTAAGCAACTTGAACGCCTTCTGGGAACCCATACACCACTTCTGTCTCCCTTTGGTACCTTGCTGAGGCAGTAACAGTGTTCTTAACCAAGGGCAAGAAGAGGACAAAGCAGCCTACCTCAGCCTCTTCCATTGTCCATCACAACACTGGAGAGACTTTGAAGATGGTTTTATCCCTATTCTGTGAAAGGCCTGAGAAGAAGGGCATTTGCTAAGGCATGGTACTGATGGGTGGTCTCAGACTGAGGTGAAACTGGTCAGCTCTGGGCTCTGCAGTGCAATAAAGCCAACTATAAAATGACCGTGATCCCATCTTAGATCCTGATAGCATTAGCACTTGATACTGATATTGTGGGTTGCTGTCACAATTTGCTACTGCAAAGTAGCACATTTAATCATGCCGCTACTGCTGTTAAGTGCTACTGCCCATCACCAGTCTGCAACCACCGTGAGTCTAGGACTACAGGAAGGAAATGTCCTGCCTGCAACGCATAGGGTAAGAGGCACTGGAACAGAAATGAACAGCACTGATCAGGACAGAAGGAGTACAGATGTCTGTAGTGCAGGTGGTATAAAAGCAGCTGTGGGTTTTAGTGTGAACCCCAATGTTGCCTTTAGTAGCACACCACAGATAGAGGTTAAGACTTACTTTAGAGGCAACCTTGGGAGGAAAGCAGAAGAGAGATCATTCCTTTAACTACAGATGAAGCTTGGCAGAAACAAGCCTGGAAAAGTGAAAGAGCTCAATATAAAGGCTTTGCAAGAGCTGGTCAAGGATTAGGATGAGCAGAAAGAAAAGTAGGTGTCTGCCTCACCACTTCTTTACAGATCTTAGGCCTAAAAAATGTGGCTGTCATATCTTACATACCTCAGTGGAAATTTTGCATACTGCCACTGAGGACCTTCAGATTCCTGTTCTCTGTATTTATAAAACATTTCTGTTGCCTCTCTGCAGGAGACCCAGTCAGGAAACAGATATTGCATATATTGCACTGTATAAACAGATTCACCAATCAGACTTCTTGATTATCTCTATTGAACAGTTAAACTAATGCTGGCAATAATTTATGAAGAAGCAATGATTCTAAATTTGTTTACAAAAAGTATTTGTTAGTCAGCTGGAACAATGAACAAACTGCTGGATACCATGAAGAGGCTAAATTTGTGTATAATCTGTTTGTCATTAATAATTTCATCTGCTCTAGTTGTTTAGTTATATATGCTAAACTGTTAAACATTATGTACATTGTTATAATGTGCT
>WAAD01004481.1:11325-23316 GCA_013389945.1 Fregata magnificens
GAGATGCTGAAAGGGGGAAATCATCATTGTGCAGTCAAGAAGAACAGAAAAGGGAAAAAATAGAATCATTGAATCATAGAATCATAGAACACCAGGTTGGAAGGGACCTCAAGGATCATCTGGTCCAACCTTTCTAGGCAAGACCACAGCCTAGACGAGATGGCCCAGCACCCTGTCCAGCTGAGTCTTAAAAGTGATTTTTTTCTGAGAGCTTGATTTTGTCCATTGAGTTCTTCAAGTCTGGGCTGTCCTTTGCCTTGTCCTTAGATTCAGCACTCTAAAATTGCCTGTGAAAAGTATAAATTATCATGGTTAAAAATCTCTCTGCAATCTAACTGGTTTTTGTTTATCCTGAAGAAGAAAATTGGCTTTTAAAAGTTGCTTTCTCATCCAAGTTTCACTGGAGCATGTTATACTCATCCTCATTTCTAGGCAATTTTATACCAACATTTTTCATCTATTAGTGATTATTTCTTTTTCTGTTTATGCTTATGCCTGCTTGATAGTATGATGGTTCTAGACAGTTCAATTTTTATGATATATGTATTTTTTGAGTCAGGATTTCAGATTTTTTTTGCGGTGCATTGTCTCCTTGGTATTATGACATGAGAATATTTTTCTCTAAATAAAAAAAGTTTTATTATTTCTCTTTTGATATTTTTTACTATTTCCCTTCTCTCTATTTCAAAACAACCTACAGTAAAGCTTTTCAAGAAAGCTATAAACGCTTTATCTGGCAGAGTTATTTTGCCTTGCTGCCTGATTTGTATTGTTCTTGCAGCTTTATTGCTGTGGTCATAGAGTTTTTACTAGTCACACTTGGGATGTGCATCTTGATTGTAACTAGAAAATCAGTGGCAAGATTTTATTCTTATAAACAGTTCATGAATGCAAAGCAGAATTTTTGATTCAATTGTGTTCTTTATCCTTTATATTTTCCTTGACCTGCCCTCCTAACATCACGGGAGAGAGAAGCAATCTATTTCTACATTTAGGGAAAAAAGTCCCTCATGATCTCCCCTCCAAATTTGAAAAAAAATATAGTTGATTGTAGGAAGAAGTAGCAGCAATTGAATGAAAAGTTCCTTAAAATGTTAGTAAGAACAAGTAGAAAGGGACAGTATGGATGAAGAAAGGAAGATGGAAGAAACCTGGTGAAAAGATGAAGGTGTCTCATGAGGAAGGGATAAAAAGGGGAAAGGAAGAGTTGAAGGACTCTGTCTCAATGTCTGGAGGCCTCAAAATTTGCAGCATGCAACTTTAGCTTTTCCTGAACATTTCTTCTGTACAGAAGTGGAGGAAAAGCTGTCACGACACATATCTTTGGAGCTGTTGTGACAGTGCAGGTAAATCAAAAACAGTTTAGCAAAAAAGAACTGGTCTCTGGAAGATGTATAAAGTCATCCTTTCCAAGGCTCATTGCCCTCCTCTTTCAGCTGAACGTCTCTCTGCCCTCTGGGATTGCTGCTGCCCCAGGACTGTAACTGTAATCCCAGAAGTTTGCTCCCATCATAAGTGAGTCCTTCATTTAGTGGTGCCTATATCTAGCTCATAAACTACTTTGTTCAACTCATCCTCCACAAATATAAGAGTTGAAAGGATGTGACAGGGCGAATGTTCAAAAATGCTCTGTGTAATGCAATTTCACTCATGTTACAAAAATAGCTACATGTAAACCCTGTGGACAATAAAAAAATGAATTATTAAATAGTGCCAACATAATTCATCTACTGGTAGATTTGCTGTGTGGGAAGAAAGAAGATGACCGGAACTACTGTGATAGCAAAACACAACTGAACAGGAGACAGACAAACAGACAGAAGCTGACTTGCTAATTATCACTACTAAGAAACTGTTAGTGAGTTGTCTGTGTGCCAGATGCTGCTTTCAGAGGGTAGGGTACAGTTTATTCTACATTGCTTGCTCCTTCCTTTCCCCCTCTTTCCCTTATGCTAAACAAATGAAACTAAATGATCTTCAAGAAAAAGGCAGCATATGTTTTTAGTAAATAAAACTATTTCTGGCTTTTTTCTCCCACAGGCACACTAACACATTATAGAGTAACCTATTCAACTGTTCTTGAGGAAAGCGTGGTAATAAATTTGTCAGAAAACAGAAAGGTGGCTGTGGCACATTCATGGCACGCTGCAGTATTCGCTGCTTATTAGAAAGCTGGAAAGTTTTCTGGGGAGATGGGGAAGGTTTAGATGTGTCTCTGTGGACCCAGCAATAACCTCTCCTTGGAGCAGTATCTATCCTTGGATGTCACTGACAATTTAGATACAATAGATAAACAGTGACTTCTGACACACATTGGATTTGAAATGTATGGTAGGCACCATGAAATGAAGTGGCTGGGTCACTCAGTGTGCTTTCTTTCTTGTTTTCCATTTTCTTGCACAGCCCTGTTCAATAGGTATCTGCTCCTCTAGTATTACTTTTATATTAAATATCATTTAATTAAAATCAACAACACAAGACATTTGAGAAGCTAAAAGAAAACTGAAGGTTGGCGGTTAGAGGAAGGATGATTGGGTCTTCAGGCACCTAAAGCAGGATAAGGCAATGTTTGGTTTTCAGTGTCAAGGGACCAGTTTGATTCGGAAGAGACATATTTCTTCATTCCGTGACCTTGCTGGCCGGGTAGGGAATTACTTTAAACATGCTGTGAAGATGTGAATGCCTTTAACCTCACCCAGCAACCATTTGCCAAAAGCTGTAGGTACGTCCAGTGTGGGCGATTACCTAGTAGTGATCTAGTAGAATCAGTAAAGAAATAATTGGTGTTAAGAGAATTGTCACCAAAGTTCAGCAATAACATCCTGCCAGGAAGTATGAGGCAATTTATGCCATTTCAAGCCATTGTTCCAGACTGTAAACTCAGAGAGACATCACTGCATTGATTACACACTCATTTTATGTTTTAAAGCACTGGGACTAGAGATGTTTTAAATATAAATCACGAATCTGGAAGATGACAGTTTAAAAAAGCATCTGACATAGTACAGCAATGTACTCAGGTCCATAATCTTATTATACACGTTCCCTGGCAGTAAGACCTAGGCAAAGTGGGTGGGATATATCTGGCAGTCATTACCCTTGGCTTTATGTGGGCAATAGAAAAATTAATGTCATTCTGACCAGTCTCTCCGGTCCTAATTACATTGTGGAGCTTGTGGCTAATTATTGTCAGGCCACTGATGACTTTTTTAATAAACTATATAATGCTTTGAAAAACTTCTTTACATTTAGACAGTGCTCTGGCAACCAGAAACCAAATCTGTAAAATCAGATGCTTGCCTCAGTGGAGGTCCTGTGACCTCAGTAACTGGTGATCGGGTTCGTTACCTGTCTGAGCATGGACTTAAATCATTAGTGTTAGATGTACAAGCTTGACATTTTAAGGCTGCATTTTGTTTCCCCTGACTTTGCATTTCACTATGGTATAGTTTTGCTCTGGTGGATAAGAACTGTAGCAGTGGCCAAATACCAGATGACTTTTTCATTCTTTTCATTTTCCACAACCAGGAGAGAGCAGGCCAGTGTACCAAATCTTACTATCACCTCTGACTACTCCTGAAGTTATCTGGTTTGTAGAAAGATTTAATGGGTAGACTTACACCATTAAACAACATTTAATAGTTAGATATAAATCATGCTAAATCTTGTATTAAGATCTGTTGGTTGCAAGTAGAGTAGGGACAGCATGTACCAAGCTGGAAGGTATTTGGGACTAGGAGCTCCTGAAGTGTTTTATGCACCTGCAGGCCTGGAGCAAAGCAAAATCAAGTCTGATTGCTAATACCAAACAACAGGAGGCACTGTATTTTGATGCATACCATATGTCAGTGTCACCCTTGATAGCCCTTTGAAGGAGCACAAAGTGAGCTGCTTCCATGTCTTTGCTGGGCTGGTTCTTCTGGCCAAAGCAGAGGCAGGCAGACCCAGGATCCTGACCTTTATTTTTACATCCGTTTCTTTGTGATAAGGCTCTGGCTGTTTTCAGTATTAGCTTTAAAAAAGCTTCATGAGGGGGAAAAACACCTTGTATTCTGACCTTTATGTCTTTTATAGGATTGCTGTAACTTAAGGTATGGCGTTATGTTTGTGATTCAAAAGAGGAAAGACTGGCAATCTCAGAAGCACATGTCAGAATTTAAAATGAAGATATGTTATTATTACAGATTTTTGTATTCTCTTAACTACAAGTATGTTGTCTTTCAAGGTTGATGTTTACATTAAAACTCTTATCAGTGCCAAGAAAAGCAAGGCTTGCCTCTAACAATAGGAACCCTGTTATTACATCCTGATGAGTGCTAGGAGAAAAATGTCTCCCGGCTGCCATTGCTCAACAGGGCAGGAACAAGCAGTGTGAAAGGAAAACATGTGACCCATCACAGCTTATCTCTGAATGTGTATCAAGACAGTGGGGATGTTTTTTGCAGCCTGTCACACAGAAATACTCCAGCGTCTCTGCCTATCGTTAAGGAGCTGTCAGCGCCATGGTAGCCTGGCTCCACTAGACTGCTGCCCGGAGAATGTTAGCAGTAAGGGGTTAATGCAAAATAAAAGAGATGGAAAACAGAAAACAAAGTGAAATAAATAAAAGTAATTAGTCAGCACAAACGATGCTGAGCCCCTTTCCAAAAATAGCAGATTTAACATTTCGTATGAGCAAGAGCAGAAGTATCTCAGTGACATTGGCTTTGCGGTAGGAGAAATATAAATAGAAGCAGGCAGTTATGAAAGCTGTTGAAAGGAGAACTAGAAAACACATGAAAGACCTTGGAATCGCTTAATCTGATTACAAAGAAGTAGGAACCTTAACATTAAAGCTAATGTTAATATTCTCAAAATTAATTAACAAAATAAAAATAATTAAGATGAAATAGGAAACAGGTAGCCTCACTAGTCTGCTGACCTAGTTTGGTTGGAAAAGGTTTGGGGTTTTTTATTTCTTTTTTAAATGAATGAGTTATAAAAACCAGAAGGATAGATGGACTTGACTACTTCTTTCTTCCTTTGTCTGATGTGGACTGTAAAGTAGTTTTCTGCTTACCATTTCTCATTTGGATCACCTCTTTGTTCAGTAGGAAATGGGTTAAAAAACTGCTCCCTCATTTTCTTTCTGTTTCCTAATGTATTGTATCACTGCAGTTTTCCTTTATTTAGGAAAAAAACAGAACGAGGAAGATGGCAGACACAATGCAGAGTCTTATTTTTAGGTCACTGGTTTGTTTTGGCACAATTCAAAACCGACAGTCAAGTCTTTGGATGTGAACCAGCTCTTTGAAACTTTTGCTGAGGTTTAAATCTGATGAATCCCACCCTTAAACTCTACCCACCCTGTTCAGTTTGTGCCCACATTTCTCACATTATATCTTGAGGCAAGATCCAGTGACTTTCTGGGAAAAGAGGCTTACACAGAGCCGCTAGCTTCCCCACTGTATGAAGAGGTAATGCATTTTTATCGGTCTTTTTCAAACGTAGTCTGAGGTTTGAAAAGTCATTCAACTTCAGATGCAAAGCAACAAAAACACTTAGAGTTGACATGCTTTTGGCTGAATCTTTGGCCATAGATTACTTTGGCACAGAAGCAAATGGCTCAGATATACTAATTAGGTTGTAGGGAGAGTGTTCAGCTGATCAGCATTTGTGGGTGTGGGTGTGGTATGTTCACAGGAGGTATGGTTTCAGGTTTTTCTAAGGTACTCTTGGGGTTTGGACTAATAAATTATTCAAAATGAAGGATGATGAGCATGTCAGTTTTTAATGAAAGAAATCCAGCCTCTTTTGCCAACAATAAACTCACTTGTAGTATCTAAAAGGTTTACATTAAAAAAAGGGAGAACCTAATATGTAGTATGAAAAAGCCTACATAAAAATGGGGGAAAAATACCCATCCCAAAAGCCATGGAAGAAAGAAGTGTTAATACAAGTAGCAGAGTGAAGAATGCAGACATATCCGATGGATGGAAAGTCATCATAGAAAAACAGCTCTAGTTTTCTCCAGTGATGAAGGACGGGCAGGCAAGTGCAAACTTAGACAGGAATGGAAGCTAATATGAGGGGTGTGCTCTATGTATCATGTTGCAGAGAAGCCACAATGTTTTACCATAGCCTAGATTTACTGAGAGTCAAGCAAGGGTCAGCCTAAGGTCATATAAGGACTCCTGCATTCACAGTGCTTACACTTGCCTAAAGCTCCCCAGACTACAGGCAGCCAGCTAACTCCAGAAGACAGCTTCTCCTGGCTAGAAATGTGGGGAAAATGCAAGTGCTTACAACTGCAGGGAGATTTAAAAAATTAAATATTGATTAATTAAAATTATCAAGTAATTGCTAACTACTAAATTATAGTAAGATGACCCAGGAAAAGTTCCAAGATTTTCCATTAAAAGTGCTGTTTGTGATAGACAAAAGAAAGCAGGCAAGTGTGGGCTCTACATGCTTCTGCTCAGGTAATCCTCATACTGCATCTTATTCTGGATTTGCAGTGCCTTCTCATTGCTCCGACTAGAGCTGAGTTTACAGCTTGTGCTGGGTGATTGAGGCAGTTAAAACTTGCTGCTGGGATAGGCCCATGTTCAGAAGGCAAAACTTTCATGTTTTGTGCTCTGCTTCCTGTCTTTCCGTAGTAAACTGAGGAAATAATATAGGTGACAGAGAAATCAGTGCAACCAGTTGATGTTTAATAAGTTGCTGTTCACTTGAATGAAATGGAACAATTAGCATCGCTAAGGTGATTTGCATATTGTCTCATTCATCCTGCAGTCTAAAGTAATGCATTTTGGCTATTTAGATAAAATTAGTTCTGCTAAACTAAAACAGAATTTAGTTCTGCTAAAATGACATAGAACAGTGCTGCTAGGATAAAATACTTTAAATTTTCATATATAGTTAATAAGCAATTTTCAGCTGCAAGTAGTACAAACTTCACTATACCATAACTGCACTTTCAAAAGGAAGTAAATGATGCTCATGGACATCTTTGACTGTTGCTGTCTTCTAATAGACCAGCAATGCCCTGCAATGTAGATTGCAAAGAACACAGCCCATTTACAGTAAATATTTTGCTGATCAGAATATGTCCACTGTATCCAGATAGATCTATCTTTCCTCTCAGATAAATGTTTGAGGTATGACCACCAAACTAAGTGACAAACACTTTAGAACACTGAAGCCTTAAAAAATAAAAGACAAAACCAAACTTGTTTTGGACTTTTGTCTCCTGTTTTCATTGCTAGAAATAGTCATTCAGCATCAGTACATGAAAAGCCACCTTTGCATTCAAAGGATTATTGGTTCAAATCCAATTGCAAGTTTCCTGTTAAAGCCATTTTCCTGTTAAAAACTATCGTGGCCATGTAATCGCATTAGTTGTTGACTGGCTTCTATCTGGGCAAGGCAGAATGTCATGATTGATGCAGAAACTTGGCACATGCTAGCTCAGGCCAAAGAGCATTTTAAATGGATTATCCATAGAACAGCTCTTGATACAGGATCACAGAGGAATCCACAGCTGTGTTCACCCATCTCTATGCCTAATGCTTTTTCATGGCTATTCAGTGGAGAATTACTGAAAAGCATTTTGTAGAGCTGTTCTCCATCTCTTGTGTACGTGTTTTGGCTTTAGGCTTTCTTTGCAGATTTACAGTGGATCTGCTATACCACCAGATACTCTTTTTTAGGTCTAACGATCATTGCATGGCTTAAGGCAGGCAGGGCTAAGAAACTGCATATTTAACATATGTAAACATTTATGCAAAATATACTTACGCATTCACAAAATAGAGGAAAAGTTGAATTAATGATGCTGTGTAGATTACCATCTAGAAAATAGCTGCATGGTATAGGCTAACCCACATTAAAGATACAGAATAGATCAATTTGCGGTCATCCTGTTAAGATATGAGGGTGACTGTTAATTACAGACATGTTTCCATGCATTATTCTTTCCAGCTTAGTACCAGAACAAACTCTATTAGCATATATTAGCATATTCTAATACACCTCACACCAGCCTAACTCTAGCATTCCTTTGTAACATCAACACTTCCAGGGGGACTGAATCTTGATGGAATCAGTCACATTCTCTGATTTTTATGGTGGTGGCTTACATTTGAGAACATCTCCAAGCTTCCTTCTCCTTTTCAGGTTCTGCATTAGTATAGTTTTACCTGTGGTCTTCATGTGGGTTAGCCTAAATTAAATATCTTGATCCTGGCAGTGCCAGATACATTCACTTCCCAGGCCACACCTGTAGACCTGGAACTATAATGAGAGTGCTCCACCAGCTCAAAATTCTCTGGATAGGACTTATACTTCAGAAGTGCAGTATGAGGAGAGTCCTTTTTATTCAAATGAGCTCTGACAGGAATCGGGATGCAGCCTGTCAGAATGGGTGACCATCTTTTCTCCAAGGCACAGCATGGAGAAGACCCAAATTACACAGAAGACACACACAAAAAAGAAAAAAGCAGGCCAGGAGAACATATGGAGCAGAGTAACAAGCATACAGAACATAGCAGGCACACAGAAAGCTGGTATGCTGGCAGGGTCTTGGCATTACATCTATGCTTCAAGAGAAGTGTCTGAGAAGAAGGGCATTTTTAGTTCCTTTAGCAGTTTACTTATTGAAAGAGCCTTTATTGTGCTAACTCTGTGATCACTGCCCTCTGAAAAATTACCGAAGAATGTATTTGGAATTACCCGCTGAACTTTGTTCTGTGTTGCCAGCATATTGTGTTTGAACTTCATGCATGAACATGCCCGTTTCTCAATATAACACTCTCAGTTTTCTTTCTCTTCTAGTGTAATTCTACAGCTGCTTAAGAGAAAAAGCAAAAAGAGCCATTTGGTCTTGACACTTATGAATGCCTTGTTCGGTCACAAGGAGAAGAAAAATCAGTGATAGAACACTCAGACTCTGTTTAAGGCATCCAAGTCTTTAACTAGATCTTGCACTGAAAACAGCATAAAACCTATAGTGTGTTAATGTGAATAATTTAGATTACTCTGTGCGCGTATAGAAGAAAATACTTAAATCACTGATTTTACAAGAATAGAAAACTTATTTTCCATCCAACATTGCACTGACTCTAAATATTTCTAAATGTATATCTCTGGCATAAAAATCAGAGAACAAAATTAGGTGAAAGGATGAGAGAAACTTGACTCATGCAGTAATGTGATTTTTAAAGGTTCAGCATGTGGATGTTCTGGCAGACAGAATTGGATTAACTTTGTCTTTTGAAATGCTTTCCAAAATATTTGGAAAGCATTTATGTTACAATATAATACAAATCCAAATAATTGAGAATTACATGATAAACATGATTAACTTTGTAGTGGAAGCTGTTCAGAATGTTTTAGGAGAAAACTGTTGTCATCCTGCTGAATTAAGAAAGGGATAATATCACTGTAATGGAAAATTTTCTATTAGTGTATGTCAGAAGGGTTTGTAATTAAACAGTCTATGATGAAATTGCATATGCCTGTTTTGACAACACGTTGTTTTAAAAATAAATTCCCTTTCATCATTATCTTCAGACACCCACACACTGATAATCTGTAGATAACTTTCCCCTCTGCCCCTCCAAAAAGACCATGCAAAAAACATGTTTTCCTGTATCACCTGGATCAAGACCATATTTTATCCCCCAAATTACCTTTTAGATAACTGTTCTTTTTTTCTTCTGAATTATTTGTTTTCTTTTAATATGCACACAAATAGATGGCCAATTTGATCAAAGATAGCCTCCATTTAAACTATGAATGTGAATCAGAGCCAGATTATCCCAGACTTTTTTGCCTGTATGTATATCTGAACTGTTGTTACAGTTTACAGCTAGTAAAACTGTAGTAAATTCTTTGCCCCAGAGGTACGTAGATTTCAAGGTGCCCTTGTGAGATTGGAGACCAATCCTGCAATGAATGTGATATTATCTAGTGTTAATAAAAAGAGCTGATTGTGAGCTTTCGCTCATGTGTCAATACCACTGGGAAAATATCAGTACAGCCTCATGTGGCCAAATCCTTCCACTCTTAACTGCAGAAAGAAAGATTTTCCTTTATAGTGTCTGTTAGTTTCTTTGGTTTATATCACAGGGAGTTAGGTACTCTCTATATAAATACACAAAGCAGAATAAAGTGAATACCAATGATGAGTGTGACTGAGTTTCTTTGCCATGAGGGTGTTATACTTCAATAACAGATGAAAAATAAGTAAATGACTGTGGATTCAGAGTGGCTAAGAATGTGAGGCTGGACCAGCTGCCCAGCCAGAGAGGCTCTGGAGTCTCCACCTGCGGAGCTGTTCTAACCTGGGCTGGTTAGAAGCTGGTTAGAAGCCAGAGCAACATCACCTGCCTTGGATGTTCACTCTGATTTGGGACCTCCAGAGTTCCCTTTCATCCTACGTACATTTATGCTTCTATGTATGTACGTGTATTTCTTAAATATTCATATTGGCAAAATCAGAATTCTAATTATCAGACTTTTCACCTTTCCTCTCTTCAATGGATATTTGTAATGAATACAGTATTTGATAATAATTTTTATGAAATATTTGTGATCACTTTTTTGCTTTTTTATTGCTACTACTGTATTTGCTCCTCATTGCTGTCCAACTAGCAGTCTGTGCTAACAAATAATCCTGTGCTAGTTTTGCTGACCATTCTTTCCAACTATTCCTACAGCTTTAAGGATGGTGCTGCCTATGTTCAGTCGTGGAAGAACACAGGCAGGGACATTTTGGCCATGCAGTTCAAAAGACTATTTCAAAGAAGTTATAGCTGGGGGCTTAACTGCATAGCAGAGGTTTTCCTCTTAGAAAATTCAGCAATGAGGCAATGTTACTATCACTCCTGAGCTCTGTAACAGGAGTGCCATAGGACCATCCTTAAATGGGCTTTGACCCAAAACTTGTGCATGTAACAGGAACTGTCCCAAGCTATTCACTAGCTTTTGTATACGGCCTTATGCCAAGCTGGTAATTTATCCCTTCGTTCTAGTTCTGTTTCTGTGAAAGGTGCCGGAGTTACGGCAGAGGCACGACTGGCTTTTTGGATGACAAAATATTAGCCTGCTGACTCGGCCATCACAGAGAAAGATATTCAAAGGGAAGAACTGATGTTCATGTGGTAATGTGAAGTCCTTGGGTAGAAGAGGACTGCTTCATTATTATGTCACCTTTTATGAGATGATGTTTGATTTATACTACCTCTCTAAATTGCTTTTGGCACGGAATAAATTGGATGCAGTGCTCCATGTTGGTGCAACACAATTTTGGAATAAAAATTTGTTGACAGAGGATAAAAGATGAAAATAAAGCAGAAAAGTAGAAATGGCAGTGATGAGGGTAGGCTGTTACTTCAATTTTCTGCCTGCACATGCAATATAACACTGTCTCTAATGAAATAAACACACGGAGCAATATTTCTTAACAAGGCAAATCCTAATTCTGTTTTATTACAAAGTTTAATGCAGAAGTATTCTCCCTCACTCCCTTCCTCCCTCCTTTCTACCTTCCTCTGCCCTTCTCTCCTGCGGCCCTCGTGGCCCGTGCCTCCGGTCTCCCCCACGCACGACCCGACTTTGCTGCCTCCCTACCAGGGCTGGCGTCTCTGACGCTGTTCATGAGCTCCCCGGGCCTCCGGTGGCCTCCCTGGGGGGCTGCCCTGTTCCCCGGGAGGGGTCTGGCCTCCCTCACCGGCCACCCCGGCTGCCCCCACTGCCCGGCCTCCCTCGTGGCGTGGCCTGTGACCGCGGCCACCTCTCACGCTGGTGTCCCTCACCCCAGCAGCTGCCCCGGACCTCCCAGCGGAGCTCCACCTTGCCCTCCGGCCAGGGCCTCCCTCACTTGCCAGCCCCATCGCTCGACGGGAGCCATTTTGGCAATGGGATTTCATTAGGACACGCCAGGTCGCGGATGGACATTTAGTTCCCCGTGCGCGTCTGGCGCGTTCAGGGTCCTGGGTACGGCTGTCA
>WAAD01004483.1:0-17801 GCA_013389945.1 Fregata magnificens
CTTAATGATTCTATGATTCTGTGATTCTATGATCTCCTTCCTGGACCTGTCCAGAGGTTGAGTTGCTCTGAGTGATGGGGCACATGCATCAGGGATCATCCAAGAGAAGAGGCTTTCTTCCCTGTTTGCTCTAGGAAGAGCATAAACGTAAGGAGAAGGGATGGGACCCCAACAGGGATCACTGGCCTCTGCAAGACTGTGTGGTGCTGTCAAGGGGTTGGTGTGCCGAAGGGGTTTTGCTCACAGAACTCCAGCCCTTGCACAGTCTGAAGTGACCCCCTACCCTCCTCCCACAAGGGCCTTTGGGGCTCTGGGTCTGGCTTGGCAGCTACAGCACATGGCTGATGTGCCATGGACTTTGCTATAGCAAGCTCTGCTTGAAGATGGGGGTTGTCTCTTTTGGGATCTTCAGGCACAGGGTGGACAGGTAGCTTTTCAGTAACAAGTCAGACTCCATTAGCTGCCAGAGTTTGAGAGATCAGGACTTCAGCTGGGCTAAGTTCAGTTTATTCAAGTTCATGTCTTCTGTCAGGGTTGGAGCCTTCAGGTGGGTTTTTAGACTGTGAAGCAGCTGACTCTTCAAGTCAAGTTTCCCAGCTCTCTTGGAGTTGTCTCCAAGCCTCTTTTAGGTTCCTTTGCAACTCTCCATCACTGTCTTTATTCAGCTGAAAGCCTTTGAATTCACTGTTAGTGGTTTCCATTGTTAGGAGCAAATCTCCACCAAGGCTGTGACCTTGTCTCTGAAAAGGCAGTCTCTTCAGGCACATCAGTGTTTACATCCTAATGATGGGCCAGCACTTTCAGGTTAAATAGTCTGAGAAACCTGCACTGACTCTGAAATCAGGGAAGAGAGGCTAAGCTGCGCTACACCCACACAAACAGCTTGAGAAATGGAACCTGGAGTGCAGGACGAACAGGACACGTCTCCGACTCCAGACACATGAGATGCAGAGAGGCAGGTGGAGATGGGACAGAAGGATGGGCCCTTCTGCCGTGCAGAAGCCAGGGAGGAGTGTGCTTGGATGGTAAGGGAGCACATCTTAATTACCAAAAGGAGACTCCCTTTCTCACAGTGCAGAAGTAGTTGGTGGCATTCCCTGCTGCGTAGCTGGAGAGATCTGCTGGGGACATAAACAGGCTATAAACCCCTCAGAGTACTGACCGACAGAGCTTGCAAATGGCCCTCCTTTCTGACAGGCAGAGTTGCCCCAGGGAGTTGCATGGTTCCCAAAGCCTATGGGCATGGGACAGCCTTGCAGGCGATGGGAGCCACGGACTGTCCTGGGCAGGGACAGAGGCTGGGGCTGTGGGAGACAAATGGTGCTTGGCACGTGCTGGCACATGCTGCTCCTGTGCTGGGGAGTGCCTGGGTCTGTGGTCAGGAGCCACATGATGCCCTACAGCCTGAAGGGTCCTCTGTCCTGCAGGGCCCCTGGCAGGTGACTCCACTACTTAGCTGGATATTTTTCATGGTGCCCAAAGTTTGCTGTCCCCTATTGCCCTCTGTGAGCTCTCTGTGTGGCAGCCGAGGCACTCAAGGCAAGTGTTTGGGGAAAGTAAGGTGCCACAAGATGGGTACATCGTATTGCTTCAGTTTTGGGTCCTTGTCTCCTCTCCTTCCCTCCCTTCCCACTAGCAGTTTCTGAAGGTCTGTAAGTAGCAGTGTCCCATGTGTTTGGAGACTGAGCTCTTTGGGAGGTGCCTGGGCCTGCCCAGCCTGCTGTGGAGTCCACCATGATGGGACCCCAGCTCCTGCTCCTCCACCCAGACTGTGGGCACTGTGCTCCTGCAAGAAGGTTTTGGGGGATGGTGGGTGCAAGGGAGGTGGCCAGTCTGCTCTGAGCCCCCAAGGTGGAGTGAAGTCAGGGCAGGTCATGTCGGTGGCCTGGCAGGAGGAGGAAGGACAGCTCGTGCTGTAGTGGAGGGGAAGAGTGATACTGAGAGCAAGGAGACCCTTTGAGGGGCAGATGCTAATCTGGGATGAGAAAAAGCTGTTTATGGAGAGGCACAGCACCGTGGACGCATTTCTTGTGATGGTGCCATTCGGAAGTGTCTGGGCTGCGCAGGGAGCCAGGTGCACGAGGACGCCAGCTGGAGGGACGGTCCGTCTATAGGAGGTGTGTGAGCACGGCTGCTTGGCAATGCCGGGAACACGGGCTCTGCTCCTCAGCGCTGGCAGAGAGGGCAGTGCTGAGAGGGAGCTGCCATCGCTTGTGGTGTCTGTTTGGGTGCAGCCCTGTGGTGACAGCCTTGGTGGTTTCAGGCCAGATCATCGGTTCCCAAGCTGGCAGGATCACAGTCGGTAAGGTGGATTTGCAGCCCTGGAGAGAATTTGGTCTCATCTGCAAAGGGGATCATGCTGAAGCATGGCCTGTTAGCTGTGTCGCAGCCGGGAAAGCCTGGGTGATGCTGAAGGATCTGCATCCTGTGAAAGGATGTCCTGTGGTGTCCAGGCAGCGGGGCCTGACGTCTTTCCTCTGCTGGCATCTGTCCTGCAGGAGGGCTCCTACCCCATGCAGGGCTTTGGTGATGTGTCAGGGACCAGCAAGGAAGTGTCTCATGACCAGGAGCCTTGGAGGCGTGGGACCACCCAGCTCCATTTGTGAGAGGCTGTTTGAGGTCTCTGCTGAGGCCAGGACCTCTGTTTGCTGGAGTTGCTCAATTTCCCTCTGTGGCTGCAGAAAAGGCTCTGCCCTCATGCCTCTTCTCAGTCACCTGATACTTCATGTTAATATTTTCTGGCTTGTTATCTCCTTAATGCAAACGAAAGATGAGCCTGAAAACCAGTGCACAAAGCGTTGATTTTTCTGTTAAGCCAAGGGAAATGAAGAAATAAATTTTCCTATCATAAAAGAGAGAAAGGCAAAGTTTTCCTGAACTTCTGCTTAGCAAGGACTGATGGTGGGAAGGCAGGCTGCTAAGAGGCAGTGTGGTGTGCCATTCGTTTGGGATTTGATTTGAATTCACTGTGCCACAAGCCCATGAGCGCAGCTGCAGTCCATCCTGCAGGTAGTACCAATGCTGTGTCTCTGCAGCCCGGTGAGGCAGGGATGCGGGGGCCATGAGCTGTGGCTGAGCAAGCTGCCCACCGATGCTTTGTCTGCGGCCAGAGGGGAGGTATGGTGCGGTCAGCGCAGGGTGGGTGGGGGGGAGGGGGCTGTGGCGCCTTTGCTGATGTGGCTCTGGGTGCTGCAGAGGGGCCATGTGACAAGGGACACTGGTTCTGACCAGGTGGTTTGCAAAGGAGGGTTGTTGCATCTGTAAATAAAAGGCCCTTTCTATAAAACATGCTACCTGCTGCACTGTTTCCTCTCCTTAAAAACAAAGCAGAGAAAAGACAGGGGGATGTAGGAAATGCTAGTGGACACATCTCTTCTGAGCCAGGCAGTGCCAAAGCCTCTTGCTCTGCTGCTGTGTGCTCTGTCCCCTGGTGACTGCCCATGACACAGGACAGACTTTAAATATGAAAAGTATGTGAAGGGGTGCGGTCAGTTTGTCTGCGCTGGCTTGGCAGCTGCAAACGCTTGGCAGGCCTGTGAAGCAGCTGGGAGGGCCACTGCAGCACCGTGCTGGCGGGCATGGCAGCAGACCTGCCCACAGCCCACTCTGGCTTCCTGGACAAGGTGCAGTTCCTCATACTGGATGCTTTCCTGCAGATACGGAGTGTTTTATTCTGCATGGCTGTGCAGATGCCATGTGCTAAGTAACATGGTGCTGACTGCAGACACCTCAGCAGGCAGAAATGCTGAGCTCATGGGAGCAATTGATACAAAAATGATGAATGAAATGATTCTTAACATTTGTTGTGGGTTAAAAATCCAATAGTAAAAATCGTAGTGAAACTCTGCTGGCATGTATGCTTTATATAAATTGCTGTCCCAAATCCCTGTCGTTCCTGGGGTGGCTTCAGGTGCTGGCAGAACAGGAAAGGCTTCCTGGAGTCATGGTGGCAGAGGCCTGGGGCAGCACTGCACTCTGGGGCATCCTGGCTCCCCGCAGGACCCCCCACGGCTGATGTAGTTAACATGCAGACTTTGGGTATATACAATTTATGTTGACAGGAATCAACACAGGGGACCACTCAGTTGCACAGAATCCCTCGTCACCATCAGCTGCTCCTGCACAGAAAAATATGAGAGGCTGCTATTGTATCAAAGGAGGAGGAAAAATTGTCCGGTCGGCAGAATAGTCTTTGAGCAGCGGCATGTGATGGTGTAATTAAGGACTGCATGGTGCTGAGCTCACAAGGGGGCAGAGCCACTGTGCTCCGTGTGCAGCAACTGCCTGCAGACAGTGTGGCTGGCAAGAGTCACTCTCCTCTCTGGCTCCAGGGATCATCTCCCCCAGGATCTAACACTTGCTTGGAAACGGACACTCCCAGCTGCCCTTCTTGGGTGTCAGTGCACTGCAGGGCTGAATTTGGGGAGTAATGCTGCTCGCTGCTCGATGGGCTGTGCAAAACAGTGCGTGGGCAGAGGTGAGCAGTGTGCTGTGACCAAACGGGGCTGAGCAGACCGTCTGCAGGACAGTGAGGCTGCAGCCCAGGGTCTGGCGTGCCAGTGGCACGGGGAGCCCAAGTGTTCCACCAGTCCCAGTGCAAGCCTCTGGCCACCATCCCACTCCCTGCTCAGCTGTGCCGGAGAAGCAGCAGTGCGGGAGCTGGGCTTGTTGCTGGCGGCAGCAGTGTCCGTTGTGGAGCTCCATGCACCCGCTGTCAGTGCTGTGCTAGTGTTTAGCTCCATGGACTCATTCTGTACCATGGCTGTAGGGCAGGGAATTGATTTGTTTTGACAGCCTGGGCTCTGTAGTGACTCCTGAGACAGCAATTTATTTGGAGTTTGATAACCTGGGAACCTCCCCTCCTCCTTTAACCCTGGTGTGTGTGAGCTGCTGGTGCACACTGGTGCTGGCTCTTGCACAGGGAGGGAGTGTGAGCCTGGGCGAAGGAAAGAGGAGGCCGATGTGCAAGGCCCTGAGGATCCTTCCTAACACTGGTGGAGCTTCTCTATTTTGCCCGCCTGCTCCTGCATTTGGTGCGTGGCTGCTTAGCCTTCAGGAAGAGCCATTTCAGCTCAGCTTTTGGCTGTGCATTGCTCTGTGGGAGGGGGTGGTGGAGACCCAGGATAAAATTATCCAAAACACCCAGAAGATTTATGAGATTATAGTCTGTTTTTTAAGGAGACAGAAACATGCCCAAGCTAAGGGTTGTTTCTCTGAAATAGTTATGAATTGTGGGTCTGTATCATTAAAACATGTTTGAAAACCTATTCCCAAAGTCTTGCAGCGGGAGCGCTTTGGAAGCGAGTTGCAACCTTGTTTGGGGCCGGGTGATAGGAGAAGGTGGCAATACAGAAATAATCCTAGGAGAGCGCAAAAGTGCCTCCAGCGGTCATCAAAGTCCCCTCTGTCTGCACTGTGTGCTGGCGCTGAAATCCTGCAATCCTGACCAAACCTGGGATATAGCCCATGGGAAAATGCTTTCTGCAGCAGCCAGTGGGCAGCACTGGCCGCCCTCCATATGGCTAGTTGCCACCAGGGTTGTAATTATGGAGCGGTGAGGTGCAGGTTTTCTATTTACTGTTTCAGTGGAAGCAGGGAGAACTTGTTCTAAGGAATCACGGCTCAGCACATCACATAAAAAATGTATACATAGAGAGATAAGAGCCTCTTGTAGATGAGTGGTACTTAGGAAGCTGCTAACTGTCAGAGGGCTGGAGCTTATTGAAATAGCTCGGAAAGATCTAGAGGAATGGTGATGTACAGCTGATGAGACTTCCTCCCAGAGATTTCCAAGGGCTTTTCTTCTCCATTGTGTCCTGGCAACTCTTTTTCTTTTCCCTTTTAAATTGTGTTAAAGCCAGACCGAGGAGCTGCTGTAGGTTAAAATAACTTTTCCCCCATTAACCTGCAGCAGCTCCCTGCGCCGGGTCAGCATGCACCAGGGGAGCCCAGGGAGGAGATGGGCTCCCTGCAGCAGCAGCAGCAGCAGCAGCAGCAGCAGCAGCAGCAGCAGCAGCAGCAGCCTGACGTGTCCATGAGCTGCCTCCTTCGTGGGGAACGCAGGCCTTTCTCCTCTTCTGGATTGCATTCAGCTGGATCTGGTGTTAAATGGCGACCACAGACATCTCTGCTGGCAGAAACGGTGACGGCCTGTTCCTGCCCTGTGCGGAGTCAGCACCAGCATTCGCACTGCCCTGGGGCTGCGGAGTGGATCTGGTGGTGTCTAGCTTTATTCCAGGTGTTTACACTGAGCGACACCAGGGATGTGTTGTGAGCTCCTGGCGGCGCGAATGGAGCCCATGATTTAAATATACACCCACCCACACCGTGCTCTACTTAGGTCCTTATCTGCTATCACAAATCAGGAATAAAAAGCTCAAAATCATGTTCTTGCATTTTATCTTCTCCGAGGTAATTTTTAACTCGAGGAATGAAAAGCCTTGCTTTACCACAAAGGCCTTTCCCCAAGGGCCGAGGAGGACATCGCCCTGTGTCCCGAGGCCGTGTGGGAATGTTGCTCGCTGTGGCTTCCTTCAGGAGGAGGAAGAGGTGGGAGCCAGCCTGTGCAGCTGGCTGTTTCTGTGCCCGGAGAGGAAAGGGAGCCCGACAGAAAAGAGAGGGCCAAGGAGAGCGGGGCTCGCGCTGCAGCCTTTCCGGCGTGACGGCTTCCCAAGGGGCAGCAGTGTGGCCGCTGGCCGTGGCACCTGCCCTCCGCTCCTGGGTGCGCAGGCTCCTCTCCTCTGTCCGAGGCTTCGCCTCCCTCTGGTTTCCCAGTGCCACGTAGATCCTAAAATCCCTTTTTCCAGGGTCTGTTTTGTCTCACCTATGTGAGCAGTGAAAAAAAAAAAGAAAATCCGCAGAACTTTATTGCTGCAAAGGGAAGATCTGGAGGTCAGGAATTGGCCTCTGAAATGGCCTAAACCTGTGCTGAAAACTTTGATCCTTGGCCAAAGCATCTGCTTTCTGCTGCTGTAAAAATCTCTAGCTGTCAATAGTTGTATTGGATTTTTCATCCCTTTTAGGGGAGAATCAAACCACTTACGCACATGCTTTGAGATGCTTTTTGATTACAAGCTGCACATTGTTTTTCCATAGGAACCCGGCCTCTTTCAGATCAGATTAATAGTGCTCAATGAATGAGGCAGCTGTTCTGCTTTTTTTTATCTTTCTTATTCACTGTGCAGCCCCATGCTTCATTACTGTATGCTGTTGAATGCGGCACCAAGCATGACATATTTTAAAGTCCCTTTGTAGCTTTTTTGTGTCTGTTTTCCTAATGCAAATGTTTGAGCACTCTATCAGCATCCAGACGGTAGGATCCATAGAAGAGTGGGCCGAGATCCTCAGTGTAACAAACCATTACATTTTATCCAGCGTCCCTTACACCAAGCTGAGTAGGTTGGGGTTAGCTGCAGCGTAGCACCTGGCCAGCACAGCATCCAGGTGCAGAGCTGGTGCGAGCCGAGGAGCCCACCCGCTCCCTGGGAGAGTGTCCACAGCAGCGTGTCAGTTTGCTCCTTGCACAAAGGGAGGTGAGGAGCAGAGAGGTGGCGGCCAATGTTTGCACACCAGTCTAATGTGGGTCACATTCCTCAGCAAAGGCCATGTGGTTTAGGCTGCGGTTTAACAGCTAATGCTAAACCCATTGGCCAGGGTTGCTGACGTTTACCCCCGAAGGCTGCGTGGGGAGCAGGGCAGAGCATGGGGCCTCATGGCCACCCCTGCTTTGCCTGAGGCGCCAGAGCCTGTGGGACAGTCATGCCCGTCCGTGGGAGAGCTGTACAGCCTGTGCGAGGGAGACGCGGCACGAGGTGCTCGGAGATGCCCCGACGAGGGCTGGGCTGGGGGTGCTGCATCTGGTCACAAGATGCAAAGCGCTGGGCCGGTGTTCAGGTGTGCAGTAGGCCGTACTGGTGGGCTCTGCAGCCCTGGGCTTTCTGCTGGCTCCGGTGCTGCCTGTCACCTGGGGACCACCAAAGACTGGCACGACCTCTGGGCCGCATACCACAAGCTGGTACTGGCACAACTCATCAGGCTTGCTGGGCACCCAGGGCCCCTTGCCGTGGGGCATCTGGGCAGCGGATCTGGGGCCGGCAACCCCAAAATCCGGTGTGGGGACCAAAGGCTGCGCTGCTGCCTAGAGGGGCCAGAGCAGTGAGGGATCTCGCCCATGCAACGCTGCTGGTTCTTGCCTGCAGCACATCTGTCAGGTGTGTCGTGCCCCAGACCATGGGGATGGGCTGCATTAGTAGTTCATCTTCCCTTCAGTGACTTCAGCTGGAAGGTCCTGAGTGGGTGCAGCTGGCAGGAGGGACTCACGGAGCAGCCCCACGGTGCTGGCTCAGTGTGCCGTGACCCACAGGGTGGTCAATCAGTGCAAATCAAACGAGTGATCTCAAAGAATGCCTTGGTTAAGTGTGTGAAACTAGTTCAGATACTAACCCAACTTTTAACCATAAATCAGTGCAAGCATGTCCTTCATTTCAGCCAGTTCATCTCATAGGTGAGCGGATCCAGAAGTGAGGAGCCAGGTGGAGGCTGAGAAAGCTGCAAAGAACTTGCATTCCTCTTCCACTCCAGCCATAAAAGGCAATTTCAAGAGGGCAAGACCTACCAGCTCTAAGATCTTGATGGCCATGAAGAAACAGTTAATTTAAGTAACTATTGATAAAAGTCCCTTTTTATGTCTGTTGCTTGTAGGTGCAAGAGATATTTTTGTTGCTTACACATTTCCTGTGAATACAGCACAGGTGGTTTACAGTAGTTGTGTTTAATTTGTTAGTATTGAGAAGTATTTTAACATGCTAAATGAACATATTTTAATGGCAATTTTTATCTTAGTCCACTTTGACTTAGATCACAAGTAAAAAACTACTCATCCTCTATTAAGTAAGAAATATGCTACTCGCTCTTTTCTAAAATATTTGGGTAAAATTAAAAAATTGAATTCATATTTTACATTATAATTGCTTAAATAGATGCATACAGTTACAGTGTATCTACTTAGGAAAAAGCACTTTTGTTTGTAAAGTCTATATTAAATTGCAAATTAATCTAATGTAATGGTTATGAATTGATCCGACTCAGCCTTTCTTTTGGAAGACAGCTAAGGACTACCAATACAAAACAACATCAGAGTCGAGTATTTATATCCAGATTTTCTGCCAGCTAATTTATCATGGTTAAAATTGGTGATCACTTTGACTTAAATGAATCCACTTTGCTTTATTATGTGCATGGAGGGAGGCTTACCTGAAGTGGGAGAGCTGCGGGTCACTGCGTTGGATCTGTGGCTGTGGTTGATTATTTTGGGGACTGGGAAGTTTAGCTGCCAAGTGTTGTGCAACATCCTTTGGGACATTGTGGGTGAATTATTTAATGAGTTGTTTTGAATAAATGCAATTTATTTGCATAAAACTGCTTAAACTTGATTTAAAGAAAGCCACGTAAATATGCATGTGTGCACTAGCATAGCGGATTCAGCCCTCTGCTTATCAACAGGGCAAGGCAGTCAGCTCTGCCTAGGTCCTGCTCTGCAAGCATTTCACAGCCCTGATAGAGATCAGGTGGGGAAAGGGAACTCCTTCAGAGCAGAGAGGATATTTCAGGCTCTGAGGCCAATTAGTTGCCAGCCCCTAATTATTGTGAAGGCTGCTGGCTGTGGTGCACAGGCTGGCTCCTGCAGCCGGGTCCTCTCCACAGGGAGGCCAGGAAGACCTTGCAATGTGGTGTGACGCTGGGTTTCCTGCATTTTGTCACTGCCAGTGGGGTGGCTGGTGTGGCTAGTCGCATATGGCAAGGGCTGGCTGGCCTCAGTCCCTGGAGCGAGAACGCCTGAGCTGGGGGTGCAGCTGTGGGTGCCCAAACCTTCCTCTGCTTTAGGGGCTGAAAAAGGACAGGCTGTCTGTGGCAGCAGGGTCCGTCTAGTCCTGGGGCAGTCGGGAGCTGAGGACCCTTCCTCAAGGCGTCCGAGACAGCTTGGGAGGAGCCTGTGGGTCCTGGGGACTGGCTCAGGTGGCTCCCCGGCACCATCCCCGCTGCACAGGCGGGCACTGCTCTGAGCCTGTCTTGCTCTCCAGTTAATTGCTTCCTTGTAGAATTGCTCTGAGAAGTTTTGAACTTGACACTGACGAATGAGATGCATGCCTCCATCTTGTACATTTGTTCTGAGTTTGCATCAGTCCCTTTGGATGGAGCGGGACTCCGCTGGAGGGTCCCCGGCACTGCAATCACAAGTGCATTGGGCTGATGCACAGGCAGTCCTGGCACGAGGGCGTGAGTGTGGCAGGGCACAGGACCGAGGAGGAGGGGGCGAAGGTGGGTGGTTGGAGCTCCTGTAGCTGTGCTGTCGATCAGTACCGAGCATCACAGGTCATTGCGACACCCTATTTGTCATGTTTTGCTGGGAGAGGGTGTGGGAGCAGGGGTGAAACGTTCTCCTGGAGCTGAGCATTCATGTCTCATTTCTCTTTTCAGCAATGCTGTTCAGCCTCACAGAGAACTTGTCTGTAAAGTGGGTCAATAGCAGTTACCTCACCCTCATGTTTAGGATGTGCCCTTCACTGTTTAAGGGTGGGCGCCAAAAGCAGTGTTGAGCATCATCAGTGCAAGAGCTGAAGCGAAGAGTCATGGTTTCTCCTTGGAGGCTCAGAGACAGCGATGGTAGAGGTTTTAAGTGATGGAGAGAGAAATGAGAAGAAAGAGGTTTCACCCATGATGACCACACATCTGAGCTAGAATTTTTCTCTCATTAACATGGGTTATGCTTTTGCTTCCCTGACTTCCAGCTGGACGTGCTCATAAGAGCTTTTAACGTATAAATGAGACCCACATTTCATTCTTGCCTGTCAGGTTCACTCTGGGGCCTCCAGCATCCTTGGATAATTTGCTGATGCTTCTGTCCATCCCCGTCTGATGCCAGAGCCAGCTTTGTGGTAGGGCATGCTGGACACGGCCTGCATGATGGACCTTGGGTCCCTGCGGGAGCTTCCTCCTGCAGCATTTCTGTGTCCTGTGCTCTGGAATAATCGTTCCTGTGCTTTTCAGCTTCATGAGGCGAGCTGAAGGACACAGGGTTGTTTCTGTGGCTTCTCCTTTCCCAGCTGCCTGGCATGCGGACTGTGAAAGCTTGCTCTCCTCAAGCCCAGATGGAGGAAGGGAGGGTGCCTGCATGGCAGCACCAGGGGCTGGGGCCGGTGTCAGCAAGGGGCTCTGCCCAGGGTTGAGCTGTGCGCCAATCACAGACCAGCCGCACTGACCAAAGTGGAAATTTTCCTTGCTGTTGCTTTTTGTACTTAAAAAGAGAAAATCTCTTTTCTTGCAAAGTCTCTACTGTGAATCTGTCCGACAGTTGCTGCTTCACTGGCTCCCTGTCCACAAGCCAGCTTTCTGGGCAGAATGTGGTTGAGGCAGGAGGTGCCACCACAGCCCTGTGGGGCATACCTGCTGTGAGGGAGGTGGTGGTACTGGTGGTGGGGGGGTTGGGGGCCAGGAGACCGGGCGACTCTGTGGGGCACGGGGAGTACATAACTGCTAGTGAAATGGATGGAGGAAAACTTAGAGTAAACAAGGCATGAAGGATATAGTGGACACATTTTCCTCAGGCTAAATTGTCAAAATGGACATTTCTCTCGTCTTTCTGAGCTCTATCCCCTAAGCAGTTGCAGACCTGTAGTTGCCAGAGCTTTTGTAGCTCAGAGGTTCAACCGTTGAGCCACGCTGGGAGCTGAAGGGTTGTTTGCGGCCAACACGGACAGCGCAGGGTGGATTTCACAGATCCTCGGAGGGTAAGTGTTGGCAAAATGTACTGCACTGTGAGAGTGAGTTCCTGTTTGTGCGTGCAGTGAGGAGCTCAGGAGCAGGCACAAGCTTGTGCTATGCACTTAATTTTTTTTCGGAAAGAAGACATGAGGGTAGCCCTCCCTCTCTTTCCTTGACTGTGCTTAGAGGGCAAAGTGAACATAATTGAGCCATAATTCACAGTTACTGGAAAGAAAGCATGGGCCACAGTATGAGAAGCAGTATTGGAGCTTTATATTACAGCTATCTCCAGGGGAGATTATTTTTATTAAAATCTGGGTTGGTGGAAAATTCTGAGATTAGCTTCATTTTTAATGTATGGTTCTCTGTGGATCAGCCCAAAAGGAGGCTTCCTGCTGTCTCCAGCTGCCGAGCTGTTGGTGTTCCTGTGCCCGGCAGCACTGTGATGTGACACCCGATGTGCTGAAGATGCCCAGATTGAAATAAGCGTCCAAAGTTATTTATCAGCATTTCCAAAAAAAGGTGGATATGAAATGTTAGGTGAAAAGACCCACATAAATTATTGGAAATTTACAGTAAAAATGAACAGTGCTGCAGACCCACTTCTTCGCAAAACCTCTGCCAACTCTATTGGCATGCAAGGAAAATGTGCGATGGCAGGTCTGGAAGTGCAAGCAGAGGAAGGAGTGTCTCTGCCTGTAGGGATTTGTTATGATACTGTGAGGCTGGGAGAAAAGTGCCCCATTGCAAGGAGCGCAGGCTCTCCTTGCTGGTAGTATCCCATGTCCATGGGATGGGCAGGCGGGCAGCCCCCTTTCCGCACGTCATGCCCCCTCCTTCCCGTGGCAGCCCAGCCAGTGACCCAAGAGGACTTCCGCCACCGAGCAGCCTGGCTCCGTGCTGCTGGCTGGCGTGGGCACATGGTGCCCAGTGGCTGCCACTGAGCCAGTGCTGTCAGGTAGCAAGACCAACTGCTCCTCAGTGGGGTACACTCGTGCTGAGATGCGTGCTCCCATGCAGGCGTGGTAACGAAGGTGAAAGCATCCCGCTGGACCAGCATCGGCACACACCAACATCTGCACTCGCGGGGGCTGCCCATGCCGTCCCGTTTGGTCTAAGAGGTGCTCTTTTAGTGACATTGGTATGACCTGATGCACAACGAAGGGCTGAAGTTGGTGCATTCACCTGCCTGACAGCAGTGGGTTTTGGAAGAGCATCCCATGCCAGCACTGGGGAGGGAGGAGGTCAGGGCTGGCTGCACCATGTGCTGTGGAAATACTGCTTGTGTAGATACAGCCTTGGAGAGCCAGTACCAGTATGCTGTAACATGATGGATGTCTGCCCTGGGGCACCCAGGGTCCCACTGCAGGCTGCCAGTGGTGATCTGGGCATGGTGTCCACACCTGTGAGCAGGTCTCAGTGGCTCCCCACTGCAGAGCTGTCTGGAGGGTGCGTGCTGATGATGAAGTCTGCTGACTGTCCTTGCCCATGTCTGGCTAGGGTGGAGACTTGCACCCCATCAGGGTACCGGCACTGTCCTTGAAACCTGTGCAGTGTCTTTCTGGTGACTCTCAGGAGGAACCAGCAGTTGCACCTGTACCATGGAGCCCTTTGAGGTGCAACCACCCAGCAGTGCCTGGGGACACAGTGCTTCCAGTCACACGATGGGGCCAGGGCTGCGGCTCTGGTCCTGCCCCTGCCTTGCACAGCTGACACGTGCTCCGGCATGGCTGGGGCTCCTCAGTGCCCATGTGGTGCCTGCAGGGACCTCAGGACTGTCCCTGACTTTTTAAATTACGTCTGAAAAATTTCCTGATGCGCTTTCACACTTAGGGTTTTTCTCTGCTAATGGCTTGGCGGTGGCTGTTGATTACTATGGATCTGACCTGCTAATGGATTACTTCTGGGTTTATCTGAGCATATGTCTGGAGCGATGGGGACTCTGGGGTTCGTTACTGTTGGACCAGTTCCCTGATCCCACTCATCATCTGCAAATGCTGCACTTGTGGGAGGGGGAGGGGGGATCGCTTCACTTGCGCTGGGTTCAGCTCACCCTGTAGCACAGCCTCAGCTCCCTCTGTGCTGTTCATCCCCTCCCTCAGTAAGTTAATTGAATTGTAATAATAAATTTACGAGGTAACCTTTCATAAAGTACACACTCTTAGGGTTCTTTGTTGCCCACGTTTCGCAGAGAGTCAATGTAATACGTTAGAGCGTGCTGTTTGTTTTCAGACTAGTTTTATCAAGCATGGGTGAGGTGACTCATGCTGTTTTCTCCCTGGGTTCTGGAGGAAGGGTGGGACCTGTGCATGCAGAGAGGGGCTGTCCACGGGCTGGGTCCGAATTCACCGCCCTGCTGTGCTATTCAGCATGCATCTCTGGCTCTAAATTGTTTTTTTTGCATTTCTCAGCCTGCAGTTAGAGTTTGTGAATCATAGTCCTTAAAAATGAATATCTACACAAATGCTAAAGAAATGAAATTGTTTCTTTCTTAGTGTCATGCAGGGACCAAACACAGTACAAGAAGTTAACAGAAAAAGGCTTTAAGAGGGAGGAATTGGAGTGTGTGTTGTGTACAGCTCTGGAGACGAGTTTGCTGCCCAACACCACTCTGACTAGCTGTGTCAGGAAGTTTTTTATGCATTTAGTTAGTATATTTTTAAAAACTTGCAATGTTGTGCATGGGTGTGTGGATGGATGGACTGTGCAAGCCAATTGTGTGAAGGTCCTTCTTGCTGTAGTGTGTGAGATTATGTTGAAGGTGAGAGTTTGGCAGTAGGTTGTAAGTAATTGCAAATCTGAAGATGTTCAAACTTGTACTCGCCAAATATCCCACAGAAGCTGGTTCTCTGGTGGATTCCCTCCTTTTTTCCCATCTCTCATTATGTCTTGTCCTAGATATTTTTATGGCAACATAGGCTTTTTTCTCAAACTTTGGGCCACTTGTCTACTGTCTGCTTCCTGTCGGAGACAGGAGGGGGTTGTGGAGCAGCACTATCCTTCATTAGACATACTAATATATCTCAGAAAAAGCAGACAAAGCTCTCCCAGCCTGAGGAATGAGTGGTGGGCCTGAAACCGTGTCTGTTTTCTTTAGCTGTATCAGCTGAGTTGACAGTAGACAGTACCTTTTGCTTTATACCGGAGTGGTCATACAGCCGTAGATGGCAGTGGTAGTGCTGCCTTTGCCAGAAGAGTGTGGGGTAGCAAGCCTTTGGGGAGATGTCTTTCCTCACCTTAGCCTACGGCACCTGGCTGGTATGTGGCAAGAGCTATAGGGACCAAGCTGTGAGTGAGTGTGAAAATCCAGTTTGTTAGGTAGTTATCACCGTGGTGCAGCTGGGTGTCAGGACAGTGCCAGTGCACACCCAGGGCACACCGGCTGCCCATTCCTCGGTGGTCCCAGGTCTCCCATGACGTCTTCTGTGCCCCCGAGACCATGGGCCAGCTTGGATGATCTCTGTACCTTGACAGCAAGCATTCCCCCATTCCTGGGCTCCTAAATTTGCAGAGGCCCCAGAGGATTTGTTCTCAACACAGCTTATGGGGAGTCACCACTCATGAAAGAATAGAGTGGTTCTGGTTCGCCCAAATCCACTTTACGCAGTAGGCAAGCTCAGAGTGAGAACATGAGCTTTACGCTAGGAAAAGAAAATGTTAAATCCCAGATTACAAAGTCAGCAGTGCAGTTACAAAAGAGGTAACAGAGCAGAGTTTTAGAATATATCTTGCATTTCCTTTCTTTTTCTTTCAGCTTTTCTGCCTTTTCCTTTTCTTTTTTTCAGGTAGCTTTTCTGCCTGGCAGTGTTCTGCATCCAAGTTACTCATTTGCAGCACTTTCTGATGCAGAAATCTTGATCTCCAATTTCTACTTTTTCTTTCCAAATTAGCTTATATATACAAAATTCAAAGCTTGTCCTACCGCCTACCCCCCCATTCTCTACCCCCGATGGGACCTCTTGGTATTGTGACCATGCATTTAGTTGCTTGTTTCTTTGAAGAGAAGCCCAGCAGAACATGTAAGCGTGTTTGAGAAAAAGCATCTCTTTGATATCAGAGATTCTCCTGCTTCGTCTTCAGCCTGTTAATTTCTTCTTTCAAAAAGTAACCGGAATTAGATCCATAAACTTATATTGCAAACTACGTAGTAAAAAGTTTTTGGCATTGTTTTCAGTTTGGCTTTTGGCTTACTAGCAGTGTATGAAGATTGGGTATTGCATGATGTTATGTGCTCTTGGTCTCAAGGACAGTGCACACCATTGGCTTTGCCTCAGAAGAGTATTCCTTTCTCAGCCATTCACAGACTGAAATTTTATCTTTCATTTCACTGGGTTTGGTCAATCGATTGCCTGTAGGATGAGGAACAACACCTCCAATGACCCTGTGGCGGTGGCTGGGGGGGAGGTGGGCTAGCTGGTGGGCTGACAAGCCTGTGATGGCTTGGCCCTGGTTGGGGGGATGCAGCTCACCTGTGCCAGTCACACTGCCTGCACCTGGGGCAGCAATTAAGGGAATCCTGTTGAGGAGGAAAACAGGATGGGTCATGGCAACCCTTGGGAGCGGGGTTAAATATAAGTGGATGGATGCTTTTTAGTCCCTGCTGCTGGCTCATGTTTGCACTCAGTGAAGAGTCAAACGAGATCTGAGATTTCCTGTTGCTTTGGGATGGGGCTCTGTATGTTTGGTCTTGTCCGGACTCCTGCAGAGCTGGCCATGATCCTGGGGATCTCTCTGGTGGGGACGCAGAGCTAATGGCTGCTCCAGTAGTGAATGAAATCTGGGACTGCAGAGTGCACACTTGCTGTTGGTAATTGAGTCCAAGGGACCTTTCTAATTTTTTCTGTAGCTTTGCAGCAATCTTAATTGGTCGTGCTGGCTTATGGATTCATAATAGGCACAGATACTGATATATATTTATGGCAATACCCAGGTTCTCATTTGTGATTGCAGTGTCAGTATGCTAGGTGTTGTCTAAACACATACAAAGACAAATTTTCCAGCCTGCAAATGTTCTTATTTCTCTTTCTGTTTTTCTGTTTAAAGTTACATTAGTATATGCTTTTTTCCCAGTTAATATGTTGCATAAAAAGGGTGTGCAGGAGCATTGATCTACTTTTACTAACAACCATAAATTATTTGTCTGTCTCTATAACTGTACAACACTGTAGTGTTCCATTAAAGTAATTGTTGTGTTTTGATATTTTTGTTTTACTAGTCTTTGCTTCTGTTGGTCACTTCAGATTAACTAATAAGTATGAACTGTTTTCTGAATTCCTGTCATTCTTTTTGGTACTTTTCTGGTACTGAAGAGTCCTAACATTAATTCATCATCTTAAATGCATTTACTTCAGTTGTTCTGTGGTGTAATGCCTTTGCAATGTAGCTCCAAATCCAAGAACCAAAACAATTAAAAGATCCAGTAAGCATTTTCCCAATTGATACTTGTCACCTTGATACTTACTCTTCACCCAAATATCCCAAGAAAACAGGTTATTTGCTTCTATGGGAGATTACAGCATGCTTTACTGTCCCTGGCTGTTGGGAAGACATATCTTCTGATGCTGTCTTTTTCTCATCATCTGCGTTCTCTCTGTATGAGGTTTTAGTGCGGTGCCAGTCTGTTGCGTTAAAGGCTAAAGTAGCCCAAGTTGTCGTTATAAGTCCGGTCGCGCCCAGTGCACGGAACTATACAAAACTGTCAGGGAGACCCTCCCGTCGAGTCATGAGGTTCAGAAAGGATCCCCTTGCTTTCTAAACTCCTTCTCAGAGAGGAGTCTAGGGGTGGCTAGATCCAATCCTAGTCCCAGACTTGGTCGACGGTTTATGTCTAAAGGATTATATATGTGTCATTCGGTGCGCTGAACTATCACGATTACGGATGCACTTATAACGTACTACACCTTCAGTCTAGTCACGTTCCGTGAACTACCACGGCCACCCTTAAAGAGTTTGGGTCACGTTCAATGAGAACTATCATGGCTAGATTAATGAATAGTGCAGTTTATTAAAGCAACAGATACACAGGTTCTTTGGATTGCCGG
>WAAD01004483.1:18090-88185 GCA_013389945.1 Fregata magnificens
TTCAAAATGCATCTACTACTAGTAACTGAATAGCTTGAATCTTGTTGCCCAGCTACCGCCTAAATGAGAGGTGGGTAGCTTTTGGGATGGAGGTGTGTTTCGGTATTATAATGATATTATAATGAACAGAGTTCACCAAAAGGACAGCATTTTGTCAAAAGCGTGACAGGCTGTTGGCCCAAGGTAGTAACTATGCAGCTTATCATTGTTCCATGGTACTTTCAAGTTCCTCTAGTGTCACAGAGCCTGGCCGCGGGGTCTCCACTCCGCTCCACCCTCCGTGCAGCTGCTCTTAGACTCGGCACACCAAGTTCCCCTGGTGTAGCTAACGTCTAAGGTTGCAGGCCTAGGGGACTTCCATGGAATAGATTCCTTGCATGTCAGCCGCACTCCACCCTGGAAGCTTCTTCAATGCTGTACCTTTCTTTGAAATGTGAATATAAGTTTAATTTCTAGGTCACCTCCAGCAATCATTCCACGCAGTCACTGTGCTATGTTAGTAAGGGAAATTTGTACAGCAGTGGGTACACAGCATTTCTCAGTTCAAGGGTAGCTCTGGGATCTGGGCTGTCTGGTTCCAGCATAACACGCTGTGCAGAAGTGAACTTCATTCACAGCAGAGAGCATTAAGTATCATGGAGCTCGATTTGGATCTCCTTCCAGCTTGTGTCCTTCCCTAGGGTGACCTGGAAAAGCCTGTTGGCCCCGTTATCTCAGTGTCTGGGACTGGGCACTGAGCTGCCTTTGCTGGTGGGTAGGGTCTGCTGTCCCACTGCCACGGTGGCCCTGGTGGGCTAGAGGCTTGGGCCGCAGATGGCTGTCCTGCAGCTGCCTGTGGAGAGCAGCTCATGGCAGTGCTGCGCTCTCAGCTCTCCGTAGAGGGCATGCTGTGCTCTGCTCCTGCAGCTGCTGCAATGACCTCAGGGTTGCTGCTGCAGAAGGGAGCTGTCTCGGTCCTCCAGTATTTCCTCTGGGCACTTGCAGTGTTCCTATGGGAGAGCTGTTTCTATCCTTGTGTGTGTGAAGTAGGAATGCTGGGCTGTGCTTGTTTAGAAGAACCAACAAAGCAGAAGGAGCTGGGAAATGAGGAGCAAAAGGACTCCATGCTACCTTCCCACTCCTTAGAAAGCCTTGGCATCCACACCATCCTGCAAGGCAAATTTGAGTAGCCCTGAATGTGCCCCTCTGCACAGAGCAGGAAAGCAGCACAGAGCAAGATCGCTGATCCCAAGCTGTAAGGGCTGGATCCCAGTCTTGGAGCCACTTATGGTTCCCATTAGCACAGTGGTGCTTCTTCACAATATTGGGCTGGGTGTATAGAGGTGTGCCTCTCTCGTCCGTGCTCCGGCTCTGAGTGCCTCACTCCTCTTAGGCAGAGCAGAAGGCGTGCCCTGCTCCCCTGTCCTTGGACAAAAAGGGAGCGGGGCACTTGGAAATGCCCCTTCTCTTTGATGATGCTGGGCAGGACGTTGCAGGTTATCTTACCTCTCTGCTTGTGGGAATTTCCCCGAGGAGCCTGGCTATTCCAGAGGGCAGTGTAAAGCATGATGGAAGGTTGCAAAGCTGCTCCCTGTGGATCCTTTGCAGTGCTGTGGTTACAGACTGCTGAGATCCTCAAGGCAGAATCTGCATGTTGACTTGCACCAGAAACAAGTGTCGTGTTGGTGGAAGGCATGAAGCAGCAGTGTGCTTTCTCCTGTGGATGTTGTCTCCTGGGGGATCATACAGCTGGAGCTGTGATGGTGCTTTATCTTCAAGCCTTTTGGCTTGGTGTTAGCCTTGCCCAGGCCTCAGCTGGCCTCTTGTGCTTGCTGGGTTTTGCCCCGAGAACACCGTGGGTGCTTACCAGCAACTAAAACTAAATGGTGTTTTTTCCACACTGCTAGTGCTTGTTTATCAAGGCACAGATGAATTTAGGGACTGGTGCTCCAAATGAAGCTGAGCTCAAGCTGAATGGGGGTAATTTCTCTCCCATTTTCTGTGATCTGACAGAGTGTATTTTTCCACAACATTTCTTTTTCTCTCCCCACCCCGTTATTGCTGGTAAATATATTTCTAATTTGCTGTCTCATGTGTAGGTCATTATCAGATATTGCAGCTTGCATAGTTTCTCTCCTCTACTGAGTATGTGTGTGGGGGAAGTTTTACAAAACAGTTTTTGCTGAGTCTCATCTTCTTGTCTAGAAACATGTTGCATTTTGTGGTATTACTTGTGATAGTATATACTCGATGGTATAATGTCCTGCTTATTTAGGATGCAAACTTTATTAGTGTAATCTTATTTCCTTTTAATATCTTTGCTGTTTGATTGACCCCAGGTGCCATCCAACCTCATTCCTCCATTCAGGTCTTTGACATTATTTATTGTTGCTACTATACGTTTCTTCAGCCCTCAGCTGGTATGATGGTGGCTTATCCATGACAATTTTGATTAATTAAAATCATGCGAACCAGATGTCATGAAGCAATATTAAACAATGCCTCTGAAACATGGCATCTAGTCCATTCCCATGGTCCAGTAATTTTACAGTTCTCAACAGAAAGAAAGCTTCTGCCAGTCTGTTAAAAGTCATGCTTTTCCTGATGATGCTAGTTTTAATAAAACAGTCCATAACTGCTTTTGGCTTGTAGCTCGGTTTTGCTGTAGACCACTCTTTCTCTAAATGTGTCCTGACATTCACAGGTCATTGGCATTGTTAAAGGCTTGGCTGATCAATTAAACAGCCAGCTGACCTAACAAAATCCTCCTCCCTGCTTCTGATTGGGTCTTTGTTGTTACTGGTTAATCAATGGACATTCATACTTTTTATACCCATTGTTTTACAAGATTGACTTCTGTAACAAGCAGTGAGCCGTTGGAGTGGAGGAAGTCTTGAGCGGTGATGGGGGGAAGGCAGCAAGTGCCCGGAGGCAGAACGCGCTGGGCCGCAGTGTGTGCTCGGGCGGGCTGTGCCCTGTGGAGGGTGTCAGGAGGAGAGAGCTGATGCATGTTTGGAGACAGTGCGGGTGGGGAGCACCGGAGGGGAGAGGGCACAGCATCTGCTAATGAGTGGAAAGAGGTTGTAGCCCAAATGCAGAATGGGAGGTTGTTAGAGCAGCAGTGCCTGCTTCAGTACAGCAAAGGCATTTTCATTGTCTTCCCTTAGCAAGGTCTTGGCATTCATTTTCCATGTGATGAGGGGGTTGTAGCTGCTGCAAGGAAAGCAGAGTCAAGGTTGTGCCACAAGTTGTCCTGGGCAATGTTGGGGTGAGCATGGCAGCTCTGGATGCTGCTCTGGTAGCGCTTGGTGGGGTGTCTCCAGCGCGGTCGGAGGCTGAGGCCTCTGGAGTGAGGCTCAGATGAGAAGTTTAATGGTAGCAACTTAGATCACCTCCTTTTGGAGAGCACAAGTACCTCTGCTACCACCTTTTCACTGAACTGTTATCTTCTGGCCTAGCTCACCTGCCGGTACCGCTAAGTATTTTGAGCAAAATACTAATATGTACTAAGTAGCTGGAATTAAGGCACATGCTTCGGGATGGACTTGTCGTTGTAAATTATGGATACTTGTAGCAATGTAAAATGATTTGTGAAATGTTTTGTTTGATAACAAAAACCCTTAGAAATTAAGTAACTCATCTTTTTAATATTTTTTTTCTCTGTGTGTCTTAACATTCATACTTCTTCTGTTGAAATCCTCCTTTTCCTTCTTAGTTAACTTGATGAAAGTTCTGCATCTTCTTCTTGGAGTTTCAACAGTGTTTGTTTAATTGATATCCTTGTTTTAGTTTGCATTAGACCAAAGCGAATGTATGGATAAGATTTTTCATGGTTAGTGACCATTTTTTTCTTGCTGAGAAGCCTTTCTTAACACCAAGATGTTGTAATTTTTATATGGTTGTTAGACCATTTTTAGTCCACTATGTTTCCCCTGATTCTTGCTGGAAGGACACATTCAACTGCTGCCTTTTTCTTCACTGGTTTGGTTTAGAGTTTTTCCTACTTTTTGTGCCATTGTGACCGAAGTAATTGCATCCTGCCTCAGGGTCTTTGTTTTCTGTGGGAAGCATGGTATAAATTTCCATATAGATCCCAAGGAATCTCCAGTATTTAAATGCAGCAGCCTGCAAACTCTACAGTTGCTAATAGAAGAAAAATGCTAATTTTTTGAACTGGGTAAAATATGGAAGCAAGGCAGTCAATATTGGCCCTCCTAATACTGTTTAACTTACTATTAACTTTAGTTTATTTGACAACTTGAAATTTCTTTGTACGGCAGAATTTTTATTGAAAACATGGTAATATTGTAAAGTTGTCCTGTGTGAACCTGGAGGCTGTGGTTGCCTGAGAACAGTCAAGCTTTCGGGTTGCTCTTGGGAGACTGCCAAGGCTGCACATGTTGGACAAATATTGGCTGAATTGATCATCAGAGGAGTGGTTAATAAATTTATCAACATTGTCATTATTTTTTTTTTAATTAAAAGCCGCTGAGTAGAGGAGCACGCCTCTTCCAGCGTCTCTTTCGGCTTGCCAGCTGGCACTGCTGCAAGCCTCACTGCTTACCTGGCTGTTGGGATGTCTCTTTGCGGGGGGGTGGGAAGGCAGCTGGGGGCAGCAGCCCCTTGACAGCGCAGCTCAGCCAAAGGGGTTGTGTAAAGCACCTGCAGGGTCGCCGGCGCTGGGACCCCCGGCCACGACAGACCCTTATCTGAGGCCTCCGTGATGGTTGAGAGCAGGGACGTGCCAGCCCGAGCACCACACACCTCAGCCCACGGGAGTGCAGTCCTGTTTCAGCATCTGGAGCTCAGGGTAGAGCCACACACAGAGGCAGTGAGATGAAGAAACAAACGGAATTAACAGCGTAAGGCATTGAGGAAGTTTCACAAAAGAATAGATCAGCAGGTGAGTGCTGAAGCAAACTGATTTAAAAAAACCAAAACAATAGGTAATTACTGAAGGAACTTTAAGTATGGAGCAGATGAGTAGGTAGTAATAACGTGCATTTTCTTTTCACTCAAAACAGTTTTTATATCAGGGAAAAGAGATGAGCAAGAAGGAGCTGTTGAAACCATCTTTAGCAAAAGCCTTAGTGTCAATGTGGAGACCTAAAGACCAGTGAACTTATATGTGGTATAGTAGTTATGCCATTAATGGAAAACAGGAATATTTATCAGCTGGAAAATAATTTCTGGTGAGATTTAACCATTGCATTTTCAGAAGACCATGTCTCCTTCGTCTATTTTAATTCTTTAATAAGAGCAAATGGATATAAGAAAGCTGACTGACAGGATTTATCAAAACTTCAAAACAGCTTGATGGAAATGCTTCTGAGAGGGCTGTAGAAGTTGCATGTGGAGGGCAGAAGAGCTGCAATGCACTGAGTGCTGGGCAAAGAGGTTGGCATGGGAAAGCACGAACAAATGAATTCCTGTCTCCAGAAGAGCTTGGCAGGGTGCTGAGGCGCGGGAGAGAAAACACCGCAGAGTTTGTAACTTTGTTCAGAGTATTAATAATTTGAAGAGGAACACAGCAAGCAGGCAGATGTCAGTGCGGTGACACCGAGTCAGACCACGGGGGTCCAGCAGGGTCCTGTTGGGAGCGGCAGGCAGAGCTGTTGTTCCTGGAGGGGTAAGGACAAACCCTGGAGGGGTGAGGCAAGGGACACGCACACAGCGACGCCTCCCCAGGGAACCCTTCCAGCCTAAATCAGCAGTTGGCTTAGGGGCTCCCTGGGCTGGAAGTTGGTTGCCTGATAACCCCCAACTGATGTTTTTTTCCAGGAAATTGTAGTATTATATTTTGAATGCATATGAGCTCTTAGTGCTCTCATCAAGTGTGGGGAAAAAGGCTGCGGGGAACTAGTGGCCTGTCAGCCTCACCTTGGTCCCTGGGAAGGTGATGGAGCAAATCCCCCTGGCAGCCCTGGCCAGGCACACAAAGGACAGAAGGTGATTTGGAATAGCATGGACCTATCAAGGTTAAGTTGTACACAACCAACCTGATTGCTTTCTCCTGTGGGGCGGCTGGCTCTGAATGAGAGGAGCGCAGGAAGGGTTGTCTACCCTGGGCTTAGGGAGGTGTTCGGTGTGGTCTCCCATAGCAGCCTTATTGCAAAACAGGACCGGGATGGTTTGGGCAGGTGGATGACGAGGTGGGTGGAAAGCTGACTGGACCACCAGGCTCAAAGGGTGGTGATGGGCCATACAGAGTCCAGCTGGTGGCTGGTTACAAGCCCATTCCTCAGGTACTGTTTGGTGTCTTCATTGACTGCCGGGACAATGGGGGAGAGATCCCTGTCACCAGCCTCGGGAGCAGCTGACAGGCGGGAGGGCAGGGCTGCTCATCCGTGGGACCTCCCCAGGCTGGAGAAATGGGCCGACGGGGACTGGCGGGGCTCGGCCGGGACAAGCGCCAGGTCCTGCCCGTGGGCTGCAGCAGCCCCATGCGGCAGGACAGGATGGGGCGACCAGCTTGCCCAAGAAGGCCTGGGGGATCCCAGGGCCCCTCAGATGCAGCGCCGGCAGCGCCCTCAGGCAATGGAGGCCGAGCACGTCCTGGGCGGTGATGGCCTGAGGGCAGCCAGCGGGGTGAGGGCAGGGATTGCTGCCCTCCGCTCAGCGCTGGTGAGACCTGTCAGGATACTGGGGCCAGGCTGGGCTCACCGGCACAGGACGGGCATTGCAGTAGTGTGGTGGGTCCCGTGGGGGCCTTGGGACGGTCGGGGCTGGAGCGTGGGGGGTTAGAGGAGAGGCTGAGCATGGGGCTTGCTCAGCCTGGAGAGGAGAAGGCAAAGGGGAGACCCTACTGCAGCCCGTGGCTGCCTGGTGGGGTGGGGAGAAGGGATGGAGCCAGGCTCCTCTCGGAGGTGCCATGACGGGACAAGAGGCACAAGCTGCAGCCAGGGACGTCCTCCCTCTGTGGCAGGAAAAGCCCTTCACCGGAGGGAGGTCGGACACTGAGTGGGGCCCCAAGAGGCTGTGGGGTCTCTGGCCTTGCAGACGCTCAGCACTCGCCCAGCCACAGCCCTGAGCAGCTGCCTTCCCTGAGCCAGACCAGCTTTCTCCAGGACCCTTCCCCTGGCGTGAGCCTGTGACTTGCTGGTGTGGAGCTTCACAGTGAACGCATGCTGGGTAGTAAGGAAATACCAATTCTTTGTCCTGCTTTGACTCTACTAGTTTCACTTAATACCCTCCTGAGTTTTGTTTTGAAAGAGACTTTATTGCTGATGGGTAGGAGTGAGTGTAATTTAACAGAAACGATGCGATTGTAACAAACAAGGTGTATGTGCAAAATCTTCGAGTCTTAAGTATGAAGAAAAAGGATCCAGCCACAAAATTAGACTGGTTGTTGAGACCTCGAGGTAGAGGGGATGTAGGTTAATGTAAGATGGGAGAAGCTGTAGCTTTGAAGAAAAGAGTGGTAGTAAACTGTAACTCAAGAGTTATTGCTGCAATTAGAGTCAGATCTGGGTAGGGTGCTCTGACTGGGTTAAGCCAAATGCCCGATGATGCACACCGTGCTGATTTGTGGTTATGACTATGCAAGTGAAGGTACCTGGGAGACCAATTTAGAGTGGATTGCCAGAGCCCGGCGGCATGCTGTTGAGCAGATCAGTGCGACTGTGTCTAATGAAGATGTCCTACCTGTCACCTTATCTTGTGGTGTTTGCATCAGTTCCCAAGGAGATAATACCTGTTTATCTTTTCCATGCCACTTTTGGTTTTGTCATATTCCTTCTCAGTCTTCTCTTTCCCAGACTGAAGAGTCTTGTCTATTTAGTTGAGCCTCACACGGATGCCACTCCAGGTGATTGATCTTTTCTCCCTTGTCTGCACCTTTTCCACTTCTGGTATGGCCTTTCTGAAAGGTGAGCCGGGATTGCAGGTGGCCTTGAGGACACAGGCATACTAGGGGCTCACGCAGTGATGCAGTGATGCTTTCTGTTCCTTTGATCCCTGCTGTTCTGTCAGGCACCTGCTGAGCATTGCGGTGGTGGGGTTGCAGGACTGCCAGCCACAGCCAGGCAATAGCCAGCTCAGAGCCTCTCGTCACTAGCATTTTACTTGCATGGGATTGATCTGCTGTACTCTTCAGCTGTTTGGCTCTGTGAGGTCCTTCTGCTGGGTTTTGCAGTCGGCTCTCAGTTTTACTATGACAGGTTACCTTAGTTGTTGGCTCACAGTTCATCTTCCCTTCCCAGACCCATGAGCAGCACAGGCGCTGGCACAAATCCTGTGGGGCTCTGCTGTGAAAACTGCCTGGTTGTGCCTGCCTACCCTCTGTGGCACATCTCTTGATCAGTTGTCTGTGTGGGTGAGACCCTTCCCTCTCCTCCCTGGGCAGCAGAGCTATTCAGCTGCACAAAGCTATCTGTAACAGGTCAAGTCCAGCAAGGAGGTTCAGGGGGACCTAATCAATAACACAAGCATAAAAACCCCAATGGATAAGGATCAGTGTTGATGATGCAAAATAAGGTGCATTAAAGAGAGAAATGTGAAGTCGTTTAATACCTGTGCAATAGGCTAAGCTGAATGCATCAACACCGGAAAGGGACTCGGGAGTTAATGTAAGTTTAGGTCCTTATGGATCTTTATGATCCATAAGGAACTAAAGTTCTTACATTAACCCCTGAGTTCTTTCATTAACAACCTGATCCATAAGATCTTTAGGGATCAGGTTGTTAGGGTATGTTAGAAATGACTCTTTTGCAATATGCTAAGTATAAAACTACAGAAGCAGGAGTTGACAATTTTTTCATATAACTAAAAGCAGTAGTGGAGTTGAATAAAGATGTGAGCATAGGTGCCATAATTAAGAGCACAAAAAAGCCTCACTGGGCCAAACCAGTGGTCTGTCTGACCCAGTATCTGTCTCTAGCTGTGGCCAAAGGACATGCTGTTCAGGGAATGCACAAAGTCTGGCTGCTTTCTGCAGTCCATTCCCCCCGTGCTCCTCTCATTTCAACAACTGCTGGTTTAGGGTTGTTAGAGACTGCAACCCCATCTTTTCTCATTTTTTTTATATACACACAGAGCAAATTAGACCTGGGCCCATCAAAATAATTATCTTTTAATTCATTCAAATGCAGAGTTTTGCAGGTAACTAAGGACTATGCCAGATCTAGAAAACAGGGAGCTGTGTCCGGGAAAGGACATGGGGTTTGGCTGTCTGAAAGGAATGGAGTGGTCAAAGTAAACTGAACCCAAACTGACACATGCTTTGGTGAAAAGCACTAATGTGATGTCTGGAGATGGAAGCAAGGGGACAGTGAGTTGAGGTGAGGACAATATTTTATAGCTGTATATGACAGCTGGGAGACAGATGCTGGACTATTGCCTCTGGCTCTGATTCTGCACTTTAAAAAGTGTATTTAAAATTAAAGAGGGTGCTGAAAAGAGCAACAGAAATTATTTGAGATCTGGAGAAAAATGCACTACAGTTTATGAACATCAGCCTCTTCTGCTCACCCTAAACACGACTGAGAGGTGACAGTGTTAAATGGGGGCTACCAGTGTAGCAAGAAACTGAGTACTAAAGAGCTATTCAGCATCACAGAGAAAGATATAACAAGAAATAATGATTGTATTGGAAGTTTAAACAAGGGAAATCAAAGGAGAACCAATACATACCTTTTTTCATTGAGGATGACTGTTTGCTTATTAATTTATCCAAGGACGGAGTGTGGTTTCCATCATGTGATGTTTTTAGACTCAAGTTGGATGCTTTTCAGGAAACGGTTAGCCAAATTCAAGTAGTTCAGTTCATTATGGGAGTTACTGGTTGAAACATGCTGAGTATGTGCTATGAAGGCAACTACAGTATGCTCTTTTCACTGGTTTCTTCCATTTGCTAGTCAAACTTGATATCATTTGCTCCTTTATACTGAGAAGTTCTGTATCTCTTTTGCATGCGTTCATTAGGACCTATCTATCCAACTAGCATGTCTCAGTCTTGATGCTGGATGAACAGAAGATCTTATTCCCTCTTCTCCAGAAGGAGCTTTGCTCTATGTGGCTTTTTTTTCAGCCCTAGCTAGAGCCAAAGCTTCCCAGGTCCTCATTTTCCAACTGATCACAAGTTAGACAGGTGGCTGTGGCTGTGGTGTTGCAATGAGCCAAGCAGGAAACATTCCCAGGTCTCTGAAGGTGATAGTCATCTCTTTAACCTGTCTTGGGTTCTTTGGCGGGGTCAGCTTGATTTATAGGTCCAACACTTTTGCATTTCCCTCTGTGCTGTCTTTTCTGTATGAAGAATTCAGCAGTTGGATGAAACCGCTGGCGATTTTGCTCTTCCGCAGCCCTTTCCATGCAGGTGGCTAATAATAAAGCTGTTGTAGCTCTGTGTAAAAGGGAGGTTTTGCCTGAACCAGTCACTTAGAGTTAATCAGGAGTTGAATCTCTTTAAACATTCATTTCAAGCTGCGTTTGTATCAGAGGCAGCTGCTCCTCTGAAAGCGCTGACTGGTGGGACTATAGGATGGGGCTGGTTGTCACTGTCAGTACTACTGAAGAGTTGTAATAAGGGGGCTCTTGGACTCTTATTTTTTTAATAGAAGTAGCTGGATGGCTTCCTGTCTTAGGCGATGGATTCTGGGGGGTGATGAAACAGTCAGCAACATCCTTCCAGACTGGCTCATAAGCAGCAATCGTTTCGCTGGAAAACCCATAGAGCCAAAATACTTTGTTATCTATAGCACATAACTCTGCAAGAAGGGCTCGAGCACCAGGCGCTTTCCTGCTGGGAGCTGAGAACCTCCCTCCTGCTCTTTATCTTGTTTCCTTTTGGTGGAGGCAGCTTCTCCCAGCATGGCGTTTAGCACAGCGGATGGCAGGGCCAGAGCTTTCCTGAGGAGGTGATCTAAGCCCAGAAATTCCTGTTGTTTTGCGAGCATCCACAGCTTGCTCTCTAAGCTGGTCCCAGTTTGCCTTTTGTCAGCATCCAGTGCACAGAAACCTTGTGCTGATTTCTCCTCTCCTCCACTAAAACACAGAGTGGTGGTTGCTCTGCCCTGGTCCCTGCAGATCCCAGCTCCTTCCCTGGACTGTGGTCATGAAGGGAAACAAGCTGCAACGGTGACGTTCAACCTGTCCCATGGTCCCTGGCCAGGGGCTGTCTGCACATGGGGGCTGCTGCTGGCTCCCCAGCCTCTGCCCCGCAGGGCTGGTGGTGGGTTTGAGGGGTTGCTGGTGGGAGTGCTCTGGACAGTTCCCAGTCAGGGCTGTCTTGTGGCTCTGATCCCTTCTCCCACCAGCATGTGAGTGAGGCCAGGAGGATCCTGCAGGATTTCACACACTGCAGGGGACCAGTGACGTCTGCCCCAGATCGCAGGAAGACTTTGCTGCTGAAACTGCTGCTTAAGGGCTTTTAATGAGTAATTCAGAAGAAAAAATGTATAATTGGAGAAAACCAAACATAATGTTTTAAGGAAAGGTGAAAAAGTTACCGGGGCTTGTTTGTTTTATACGTAGCGTCTGTTCCTGTAACTTTGTCCCAGTCCCGGTGTTACAAGGAGCCGCTGCTTGCTCGATGCAAACGCCTGGCTCAATGCTGCAGAGCACTGCATGCTCCTCTGGGACACTCCGCTCCAGCTCCAAGTTCAGACGTGGTGCGTTTGTCCTCTGCAGACTGCTCTGTGCCTCTGGTCACCTTTGTCTTCTTTCCCTTTACCTTTTTCCTGTTTCTGTTGTTTCCTGAAAAGACAGTGCCACCAGACCTGCACGTGATATAGATCTGGATGTGCTGCCAATTGATGAGTGTCATAGCAGCCCTTTCTACATCACTTCAGCCCAGATCCCAGCATGGGCCCCACGTGACTCCACGGATGAACTCCAGTGTCAGGAAATCTGCCTGGTTGACCTTCACCTTTGTTTACTATCTTCCCTGTCGGTTAGGGATCCAAAAGAGTGCTTTCTTGATTCTGGCACTTTAGTTTATGGCAGCAAGGGACCTTTTTGGAAACGTGCATGCATATTGGTAAGCAGGCCAGCCTTATTCTGGTAGGCGTGGGTTTCCTCCAAGCCCTCCTCGTAGGTGTGAGGCATGACTCCACAGAGAATAAGCAGATTTTTCAGCAATGTAAATGTTTGTCACAGTTCCTGTCCGTGTTTCTGGGACAGAGGCCAGGCCTTTGGGCCCAGAGCACGGCAGAGTTGCGGAGCCCCTCCTGGGTATCAGCATCTCCTGCCTGTGCTCTGCTCCCGCTCTTGGGAGGGTTTGCATGATGCAGTGCAGACCACAGCCAGCGCTGTGCATGGGTGATTGGTGCTACTTGCAGTTGTGCTCTCAAATCTGCCATGCTTATGCATCTACTGGGAAGCCTTTTATTCCTTGTCTGCAAGACCCTTTACATCGGCATCCGTTGTGACGGCAACCAGTGAGGAGCCCATCCTGCGGTTGGTCCTCATGGGAGGAGCTCTGGGACTCCTCCTTGGATGACTCTCATGCCTCGGTTGCTTGCCGCCCTCACCCACTTTCCATCAGGCTCCCCTCTTCCTCTGCATTTGTTAGTTTTTATGACTTCAATACCATTGTCATTTTGCATGTAGCATGGCAGAATTGTGCTCTTTTCTGTTCCCATTCAGAGGTAACTCCCATTTTCTAAAGGAAATCTTTTACTTCTGATAGATTCCTCTGCTCTGTTGGTTTGGCTGCTCCATCTTTCTGTAGGGGCCTCTTAGAGGCTGTTTTTTTCATTTTTGCCGTACATTTGCTCAGAGCTTCTAATGTGATATTATGAAATATACTCCCTGCTGCCTGCAAGCACATTACCTTTTCAGCTGCTGCTTTTAATTTCCTTTCAACACCTTCTCATTTGTGTGGCCTTCAATGAAGAATTTTTTGCTTTTTTGCTCTTAAGGGATTGTTGAATGTAAGTTCTTTATTGTCATTATTGCAAGGTGACTCTTCAAATAGATCTTGTCTGTCATCCTGTGCATCGCTGAGGATTGAAGCTGAAGCTCTGAGCTCTTTCTTCCTTCAGGAAGGAGTCATCCGTGCTGTCTAAAAGTTGAGAAGCTGTACCATTTTCTTTCAGGAGTTGTTCCTAAGGCTTTGGTTGTTGTGATCAGAGCTTATAATTGTATGAAAGAAATTATCGCGTGTAACTGCAAACCAGAGTGAGTAACTTGTTCTGAAAGCTGCTCCCACCCTGCCCTCCTCTCAGCCTGCCTGTGGCTCTGGGACCTGCCCGGGCTGCAGGGTGGGCTCTCCGCCGTGCCGACCAGCACATGGGACTTGCGCCGCCGTGGTGTGCTCCCCGCAGAGGTACCTTCTTTGGCTCCCTGGGATCCCTCCTGGGTTTTCTGGGGACTGACACTGGGAACAACCTCTCCATTCAGGAGAGCGTCAAGAGGAAGGGGCAGAGACCTTTCCTTCCCCTGCGGGCTCGGGACTGTATGAGGCAATTTGGTTCCTTTTAAAATTAATGTTGTCTTGAGTGTCCAAACCCTCAGGGTTGGAAGTTATTCACACCCCCTGTGAGCTGCTGTGAAGTGCTGTCTCTGGGCTGCATCTCTCTGTGCGGTGGTGGCAGGTGCCCCACGCTGTCAGAGCTCAGCCCCTGATGGAGACAGGATCAGTGCCTGGCACGGCATCTGCAGCTCAGGCAGCCAAGCCCTGCTCTGCCTGGGATCAGCCCAGTGCGGGTGTGGGAGCTGCTGGGGCTGTCCCGGCTGCGCGCGAGGCTGGAGGAGAGCAACGCGCCCCTGCGTGAGATGGAAAGCGGAGGAGCCCTCCCTGCTGTGCGCTCCTGGAGCAAAGCAAGCCCGGTCCCCCTGTGCACAGAGCAGCTTTCTCCTGCACAAAGATATCCCTTGCAGCCCTTCTGGCAGGGGTTTGTGGGATTAGCCTCATGTTTTTGGATTGCTCCTGGAGTGGCTGTGTTGCGTCATGGAGTGGAATAAGCAAGTTTAGTTGCAGGATCTCTGATATGAGAAAGTCATTAATATATGTGATGGTATTTGGAGAAGCAGAGTCATAAGAGACATTTAAGTAGCTGGATTATGCCCACAAAGGGCTGTGCAGCATTTTGACCTCACAGCTGAAGTAGGCATTTCCTTCTTTCTGATTTCTGACGCAGGTTAAAGACAGAAAGAGCCACACTGCAGGGTGGAAGTTGTTTTCTCTCTTAAATATGAAGTGTTAATACTTGCCAGAGTATGTCTCTGCAGTATAAAGTTTGGTATAAAATTCAGTGTTTTTTATGCCGGACCTTCCTTCAGCCAGTGCTTGCGCTTGTGCACGTGTGCGTGCCTGTCAGTGCTTTTTTTCCTTTAGCCACATATTTTAATATTGAACAGCATAATTTGACAGTGAGGAAGAGTCCTAGATGCTAAATAAGCATGTAGGAAGGTATAGACAATGTTTATTTTTTATTTATGGGTTCCTGAAAGAAAGATGCATATTCTGCTTCTCTTTGAGGACTGAAAGAGAACAGAGCTGGCATTTCTCAAAGGTTTTGAACTCCTGATTTCTCACACCAGCAACTGGCCACCTCTTTCTCAGTACCTGCTGTAGGATAAGCCATAGTTGATAAGCATGCTGACTTGCTAATACGATCAGCGATGAAATAGATAACACTGACTTCCATTTGCAGTACAAATGCACGCTGCCAAGTGCAAGTTATCTGTGCCTGAGAAAAATGAGCCCTAACACCAGCTCGGTGGCTTTCTGTCTCACACAGTGACTTTTCCGGGTGGTGGTGCACAGGCGGGAGGGCTGGCACTGTGCAGGGCAGCGCAGGTGCTCTGCTGGCTCCTGCCCGATGCCCAGCAGGGTCATTCGCTTCTCTCTGGGCAAAGCTGTTTAATTTTTTCAAAACGGTGCCCATTTAATTCACAGAACCAAAAAGATGCTATTAAGTTGACAAGGGACCAAAACAGGCCCTGGGGTTAAATTTTGAAGTTGGAACTGGGGCTGAAGGGGTGAGTGAGAATGTGCAGTTACTTCTGATGCCCGGGGTGAGTGTCCTTCTCCTGGTCTGGTGGGGACACGGTGCGGTGGTGGCAGGACCTCTGGCTCTGCAGATCCATTGCAGCCACTAGAAGTGCTGCTGAGCATGTGGAGGAGGTGGGGATCGGGTCGATCGGCCTGTTTGGAAATCCAAATAGATGTCTGTGTTCAGGCCTCAACTCTTCAACACCTTCATGGACAAAACATGCTTATGCTGCTGTGTGGATCCGTGCTGCACCTCTCCTTTGGACATGGCGTGCACTTCCAGTCTCCCATTGCAAGGGTGATGATGTGGTCTAGGGGAATAACAAGGCTGGGCAGAAGCGTGGAGTGCCTCTGTGTGGCGAGTGGAGCAGGACTCAGCCTGGGAAAGCAGCGGCTCCTGGGGGAGCACTGCAGAGGCAGGGAGGGTGATTGTTCACTTTGTCTTCGAGCACAAAAATCAGGAGCATTTTAAATGGGGCTGACAGGCTGTGGCTTTGAAATGAAACGCTGAAATAAGACTAATTGCTGTCTTCTCCTCCTGCAGAAGGTGTGGAGGGGGAGGAGAAACAAACAAGGAGGAAAACAAAGTGACAGGAACAAGGAGAGGTTGAGGGCCAAAATGCAAAACCAGGGACCTGGGAGGGGAAATGGTGGCAGCCGACGGGGACAGGCTGTTGCGAGACCGACCTCTGGTGCAGCCAGCACAGCATCCTCTTGCCTTCCTGCTCTTTGCCTGCAAGAGCAGATGCTGCGAAGAGCCTGCTGCCCCACTACCGCGGCAGAGGGGATACAGCGACGGTGCCGCAGCACCCGTGCCGGGCTGTGCGGCTCGGCAGGCTCTGGCCAAGGCAGGTTCCCACCACCAGCCTGCTCTGCCAGCACCGCAGCTCCGGCCCCGCAGCCAGCTGGGAGTGCAGCAGCAGGGGCCGCAGCTGTAGGAGATACAGCCTGAAGATGATGGGCTATAAATATTTGATGACTTGGGTCCTGAGGAGGGAGGAAAACTGCGTACGGTACCAGGGAAACCCACTGCAGTCACAGGGTGAGATGGGGAGGTGTGACTTTCCGTGCAGGGAGGCAGAGGGCTCTTCTCCTCCCCTCCTCCGGCTGGGAAGACCTCACTGGATGTCTCCAGCTCCTGGCAGGGCTCACGGTGCTGCTGTTCATTCCTCCTTTGTTTGCACACCTATGAAGTCCGTGGTGGAGAAGTCAATAGACTCTTTACACCCTATTGGGGATTTTTAAGTGAAATTTTGCTATTATACTGTTATTAGGCCATAAAATATTCTTTGACACTTCTCGTATTTTATAGGATGTTATAATGTACAGGGTTTGAGTCTGCCCTGAACCCTACAAAATGCGTAAGGGGGGGGATCTGCTAAGTCTCATCCTTCTCCAACTCTTTTTTTTCTTTTTTCCCCCTTCCTGTAATCCACTGACATGGAGAAGATTGTGGCTTTCCCATTTTATCCTTCTTGTTCTTACTGTGACTGTTCCTGGGTGCAGCTATGGGATACAGGACCTTGGTGTTGCTCAGCTCTAATTGCCCTCTGTGTCTCTCCACAGAAGTGTCTACGGTTGAATCCAGACGTTCCCGTGTGGGTTTCCAAGCAGCGCATCCTCTGCACTTTGAATCACAGCTTGAAGGATGTTCTGAACTACGGGCTCTTCCAGCCAGCCTTCAACGGCAGGGCTGGGAAGTTTCTGGATGAGGAGCGCCTGCTGAGGGAGTACCCCCTGAATCCAGACACTCCTGTCCCCTACTTGGAGGTAGCCATCTTTTTTTTTAAAAAAATGTGTGTATATCTATATGTATATAGATATATATACTTACATATATGTATATGTACATAAGTATGTAGGACTTCTATGATCCCTTCCACTGTAGTCTCTGTAGGCACCCTGTCCCCCTCCCCTTTTTTCCCCCATTTCCCTTCCAGGAGTGAAAGCACAGAAATTTGTGTGGGTGTATGTTTACTCATGGAGAATTCATTGAGGGAAAGCTGAGGCAAATGCCTCTGAGTTTTAGTTGCTCATGACTGTGTCTGCTCGAGAGCTCCATAACATCTGTCATAGCCCTGTGAAACAGCTTCCTTGTTTTCTGACCCTGTTGATCAAAATTTCTTTTTTTCTAGTGGTGCATAACTGTCGTGGGAAATTGCAGTAACAGAAGGAAAGCCAGTCTCGTAGGTACAGAGGGAAAATCATAGGGACATCTTTGAATATGAGGCTGAAGGACTTGAGTTTGGTATTTTATTTAATTTATAGTTACTGTAGAGACTGAAACACAACCGTGTGCTTTGACAGCAAATGACTGTCCCTGTATGGACCTCATTTGTGTGGTGAGCATGGAGGATAATCTATACTATTTTCTGTTCCAGAAAATTAACTAGAGCAGAAATTAACTGAATTAACTCCTTATTTACATTCACCATAGGTTTTGTCTTGGGCTGGGGTTCAGGTGATCGCATGTAGGTGTTTATTCTAAGGTGACCTGCTGCATTTCTTGAACTCCATTGACTGTCACTGTGGACATCCCCACTGGCTGTAATGGGGCACTAGTTACCTGCATGTATCTAAATTTAGGGATCTTGTGCTATATTTTACCCACAAAGTCTGTTTAGAAAGCATTACACACTTAAGCTGCACGAGCTCTTATAAATGCAAGCATGAATGCTGTTATAACTAATCCCAACTAATTTGGAAAGAAAGCGCAGCACAATTTCTCAGCAAACTAACATTTAACGTAGACAAAAACATTTGGAACAACATTAAGAATGCTTGCAAATAAACCTTTGAGGTAGTAAATTTCTTAATGTTCCTTATGCTTTGTTTTTGTATAGTTTAGCATAATGTCCACACTTAATGTCTTAGCACACACATCTAAATGCAGACTTGACATGGATATTTGTTGTGTGTCATTTCAATTCTTCATAACTTGATAAGAATGGCAGCTGAGCACTGGAGAATCCTATTGGAAAACCAAAAATCCAGAATCTATTTACAAGACATAAATCCTATGCTGATACCACTGAGGTTTCTTGAACCCAAAAGATAAATTAGCCCCAGGGCTACATATGAAGGTAATCAGATAAATGAGGGGTTTGTGCATATTGACAGAAAAATGCCATTAAAAAGCAGGTATCTACAGTAGTTCCCTGGAGAGGTGGGATGCTGGCTCTGTTCTATGCCAGGGAGAGCTGTAGGTTCCTTTATTGGGATAAAGTAGCAGCTGCAACGCAGCGTGTTGGTGATCAAGCAACATGCAATGGGGTCTACCTGCCCATCTGCTAAGATCCAGTTACCCTCATGTGCGTTTGGGTGTATTGATTATATCCCATATTATCTTACTGGTTGTTAGCTACTGTCAGAAGCTTACTGTGTCCTTCTTAATGAGGTACTTACTTTGTTTGCATGCCAAACACACCGTTGCATTCTAACCATTATTAATCATCACACTTTCAGTTCACGCACCTTGTAAATTTGAATGAGATTTGGAAATTCTCGTGCCTGCATGTCCTCCCCATGCAAGTCCAGTCTGTGTGTGAGCTGTTGGAGCAAAACCATTGGGATGTGACTAGTTTAGGGTCAGCTGCCCACTTCAGTTGCTTCTTCAGAAGTTTTGCTGCTCAGTTTTGAGCAGCTGACTACGTGTTGTACAACTTAACTATTCTCAGATGAGGTTTTTGCCTTGCACCTGGGTGGCAGTGTGCATTGCTCTTGCATCAAAGCCGATGTAGCCTGGCTTCCTTCTCTCAGACCTGCCTTGCTGATGCACTGCCCTGGCCCCTGCCTGCGTAGCGTGGGGCAGCTGGGAGCCCTGCAGGACCTTCCCCAAGGTCGAGTGCTGGGAGAGCAGCAGTGGGTGAGTCCACCTGAGCCGGCACGTTTGGGCAGGAACCTGAAAGCAAGTGGTCCGCAGAGCAGTGCTGCCCCGGCTCAGCCAGAGCGCTGCCCAGGGCTCAGAGGCAGAGGCTGGGAGCGGAGCTCATTTGCAGACCCTCTAATGTGGTGCTGGGCGTGAAGAGGAGCCACTGAAGGATACTTGCATGACTGCGTAGGGATGCACAGAGGATCCCTGACACTGGCAGCATCTGCAAAGGACCAACGTCTGTAAATCAGTGGGCAAGACAATTTTTACCTTGGAGTGATTAAAAAAAAAAAAAAAGTTGTGTGAGAAAACATCTGCCCAGTAGTACAGGTTTGTGATAGACTGAAAATGTGCTAATATTTTGCCAGTATTGAAAAGTAAGGGGGATGAGCTTAGTAACTGCAGTCCAAAGATAGCTTGGTGTCAGTTCCAGCTGAAAATGAAATGTTGATGGAGGATTAAGTTCATAGCAATTCAAAATCTCAGAATACAATTCATGCATTGAAAAAAGATCTAGTCAAACCAATCCCATTTAATTCTTTAAGGAAATTGTAATTCTGCTTGATAAACATAACTATACAAAAGTAGCAGCCACTTGGGGGTACTTGATTTTGTTCTACATGATATTCAAGTTCAGGATTAGCCCTATTAAACATCAGTAGGACAAGTGCCACTGGCTAGCTAATCAATGATAAAAAGCAGTTGTCACTGCGATCATCACTGCATAGATGTATTTCTGGTGGGGTTTCTTAGGGACCAATGTCAAGCTTGATGTGATTACCCCAGGGATCTGGGTGTAAATGTAAAATCACTGCTGATAAAGTCTGATTGCACAAAGTTTGGCAGAGAATATAGCAATGTCAACTGCACTGTCTAGGTCATTCAGTAAGTGGGGGTCCCATCAAAGTATGTGCTAAGTCAGCCAAATGACAAACATACAGGGACAAGGATTGCTTGCAAAGGAAGGACTCTCATTGTGGAAAACAAAGCTTCTGAAAAAATTTTTGAGCCTTTTGGTCAAGAAACCTATCAGCAATTCCCGGTGTGATGCTGTGGCACAGCGTGACCCTGTAATCCTTCAGTGTGTACCCTGACAAGTAGTGAGTTGGTTTTAGGAGTGGTTGGGGTGGAAGTGGTTGGTATTGGAGCAGCGTGTGGGCAACAGTCAGTGTACTTGAAAGGACATTGGAAAGAGGCATGGCACAGAATAGAGCAGCAGAAATGATCTGAGAACAGAAGATAAGATCCCTCAATGAGAGATTTAGAGCTCAGCCTGCTTACAGGGAAGTCGGCTCTAGACAACCTCTGTAAGAACCATCCTGGGGAAAACCATTCTGTTGTTGGAGAGATCCCTAATTAATTGGGAAGAAGCAGAACAAAGCCCACACCGTCTGGAAGCTGAAGCCAGGCAGATTCAAATGAAAAACTGGTCAGAATTTCTTTAGTGAGGAAAGCAATTAACTATTAGAGCAAATTATGAAGGAGAACAGTGTATTCTGTATCTGTTGTTTTCAGATCGAGACTGAATGTCTTCATGCAAGACGACGGTTACTGGAGCTGCTTGAGAGCAGTTTGATGCTGAGTGGGTTTTGTTCATCTCATATCTGACATTCTTCCCTCTTGCAGTTCCGGTACAAAAGGCGTGTGTACACCCAGACTTTGCTGGATGACAAGCAGTTTGCCAAGCTCCATACAAAGGTAAGGCTGGAGTCTAGCTGGCAAGCTCAAAAGCCCTGGTAACATGTTCAGCACTGATGGTGGGCTATCACAGAGAGGATACCAGATTTTGGGATGTTTCAGTCTTCCCTGCTTGCCACACTGCAGAGCACTCACAATAAATGGATGGTGCTTGCCGAAGCCTGGGGTGGTTTAGGTGGGGGTGCAAGCTGAGGGACCCCATCGAGCCATGGTAGGGTGCCCACACAGGGGTAGACTTACATTACTTACGTGTGCTAGCAGGCAGGTGTGTGGTTGGACTAGGGTCTGCGGGAGAGCGTAGGGTCAGCTTTCCATGGGGTGGTGAGGCAGAGGAACACATGATGGGCCAGCTGAAGAGAAGCTTTATTCTCTGGCATGGAGGAGTCACTAAATGCCTGGAGAGCACAATGGTGCACATAGAGGAGCATGCCTTGCCTTCCCCCAGCAAGAGGCTGCAGCACGCCTCTGCCTTGCACGCAGGCTCATTGCTTTGTCTCTGGCTTTAACCCATGTGTTTGGGTCAGGATTTTGCTGGTAGGATCCACATGTGAAGTGGAAAGTGCTCTTGGTCTACTGCAACCTCCACGTGTCATGGGTGGTGATCAAAACGTGCCAAGATTAACGGTGCAGGCACTGAATGGACCATCTGGGTATTTGGAGAACAGGGAGTGTGGCAGGAATGGTGATTTTGCATGCATGGGTGTTTCCTGGGAGGAGAGACGCCTCACCAAAACCGCCAGGCTCTGTGGCCAGGAACACCCCAGCTGGCACAGCTGGAGGGTCAGGGATGCTAACAGTGAGCAGGCCTTGGGCACGTGTTGGCTGGATGCCCTCTTGCATTGCTCTTCCCCTGGAAAGCTGCGGTGGTCCCATGACGTCACTTCTTGCCTAAGAAATTAAGAACAATAATTGTGCAAAGGTCTGGAACCATCAGAAGATTTCTGCTGCCACTAATAATTGTGCCTTGAGATGACATGTAGCCCAGTGGAGACTTTGATGGTTCCTGGGAGGCTGGGGCCAGCAGCGCGTGGGAACTGCGAGACAGGAGGAAGGAGGTGGACTCTGGCAGCGCGGTGGCCATTGCACAGCTGGGTGGCTTTAACGCACTGGGCAGCATTCGAACTGCTGGGTGGCACGAGGACACCTGCAGCCCCCATCAAACTCATTTTCTGGGAAAGTCCATGGGGAAGGGCTGGGACAGGGAGCAGTGGTGTGGGGAGGCTCATGAGAATGGCCTGTGTGTGGAGGGCACTGTGCTGGGGAAGGCTGTGCAGAGAGGCTTTGGGCGTTCTTGTTTAGGAAGGACGTGGGAGTGGTCCGGACCCCAGGGCTCCCTGCTAGCTCCCTTGTTGCTGTGTATTATGAGCTCCCTCGGAAACTCCCTGTGCAGAGCAACTGCTTCCTACCAAGGGCTGGGCAGCCTCTTGGCTGTTTTCCTTTTGCCCTCTGATGAGATAAGTGCCATTGTCTCCCTTGACCCTTCTCAGCTGCTTGGCCACTCTCACCCGACAGCCAGCGGCTCTGAGACATGCACAGGAGGTGCCCAGGGCCGGATGACTGCACATGTGCACCCGGGTGCTGTGCCTCCTCCTTGGCCGCCTGGCAGCCTGCGTCACCGATGGGCATGGGGAGCCCGTGCATGGCTCCTGCCGTGGGTCTGCAGGGTGCTGCTTTGCTTCTGGTCACATCTGCTCTGCAAGAGGCAGGCAGGCAAGGGTTGTGAATTTTCAGTTAAGAGGTTAGCAAGAGCTGAGCTAGGTGGAGCCACAGATGTAAAGCAGAAGGGAAGAAAACCTTCTCCCAAAGGGCTTGGCCTACCCCAAAGGTGAAAATCTTCTTCGTGGGAAGAAGCAGGTCCTCTGTCTTCTGTTTGCAAGAAGCAGGTCCTCTGCCTTTGGTTTGCAGAGCTGCAGTAACAAGAAACAAAATGCTGTTAGGGTTCAGGTTTGACTCACGAAAATTAAAGTCATGAGGCTTCTGTCTGGTGGCATAAGAATATCCAGGCAGCAAATCTGGAAAGCTCTCAGCATCTTTCTGGCACCAGGAGGCGTGAATCACGGTCCTCCTGAGCCTTGCCAGTGAGAGACCGTGCCTGCTGGAGGGGAGGGCTGGAGGTGCCTGCCACAGGGACACCCGAGTGGCAGCATCTGAGGACTTCCCCTACGAGTGTGTAGTAGGCATAAATGCTCCTTATTAAATATTCATTTAATCTCCATGCTTTAATTTCTACTTAAAAAACAATTTTTCTTCATGTTGTTTCTTTATTTTTAAACCATCCCTTGCTGATAAAATATGGCATCTGAGCGAGATCCTGCATCTCTGCTCCCTTTTGCCTCTGTCAAGAGGATGGTGATGAGCGTTTCCTTTGGCTGGTGTTTTCCCAGAGCCTGTGGGCACTGTGGGCCGTGCTTGTGGGGGCAGAAGAGGAGCCCTCGTCCTGACCCGGGGCTGCTCCTGCAGGGCTGTGGTGCGAGGGAGGCAGCGGGGGCAGCCGCAGGGGGTAGTGCCAGGAAGGGTGCGAGTGGGAGGCATGCCATGCTCGTGCTGGCCACTCGTTGGAGCGATGCCGGCACTGAGAGCCAGCGGCGGTGTGACTTACCCGCCCGGCACAGATCGACGCTGTTTCGCTGGGAGAGGGTGAGAGCGGAGCGTGCGTGTGCAGCCTCCCGGCAGCTGGCTTGAGGGTGAGAGGGGGACAGAGAGCGGAGGGACATGGGCTCCTCTCTGGGACGGTGGCTGGCTGAATGGAGAGAAAACTGGCAAGCTGCTGGGGACCGCAGAGCCCGAGCGAAGAGCACAGTACTGCCTGCTTCTGCCCTGTCTGCTGTGCCGGCTGCGCCAGGCATAGCTGGACGAGAGGCCGTGGGGGGACAGTCCTCCCGCTGTGCCACTGACCCCATGGAGCGATGCTGTGGGGGCTGGCGGCACGGCAGGACCAGGTGGGGGGTTCATTCCCCGCATCGAATGCGCGGTGAGGAGATCTGGGCCGACTCGGGGAACAGCTGGCTCCTCCACCACTGCAGGCTTGTACAGGCTTATGTGTTGGGTCGGTTGCTGCGGGGGTTTCTGCTTCTGTCTATGCATTTAGGGGTTGGTGTTTTCTTCTGGGAAAGCAGACACATGAAGCTGATGCCTCTGTGGTGTGGTGCAGACTGTACATGTCGCTCGAGGCGTGAGGCTTCTCTGTTATTTATAGTGATGCCTAATTGCTCGGACAGTGAAATACCATTTTTTCTGAGATAATTTAAATTTAAATTTTTATTTAAAGGGTAATTTAAAGGGCTGTGAAGGATTAGTTTTAGGTCCAACAGGATGGTGGGACTGCTCCTGAGGCTGTGGTATGTGTGAAATCTTTAGGCCTGTGGCCTGATGGTCTCATCTGAATGAGAGCAATGTATGAAAATGTTCAGAGTTTAGAGTCTGACTTTTAGTGGCAGGTTACACTATTTGAATCTTTTAATGACCTTGAAACATGATTCGTAACTGCCATTAAAAAAGAAAAACAAGAAAAATAAAAATAACTCCTTTTTTTGAGTGCCACTGGACTTGTTCTAAGAAGTGGGGAAACTGATTCCTTGTATTGCTAGCAATAACGAAGTGACTTGGTAAAATCAGTCAATCAGCCTCAGTCCCTTGTGCCTCTTGGGATCTGCAGGCAGTGGCATTTCTTATAGATATTTTTCCCACTGAATTGCAGTAGACCATTTAGAAATGGGAGTGCAAAAAAATGCATGTTAGAAAAGGGCAATCCATTGTGCTTATAAATGAAAATCTGTGCAGAAAAATCTTGGCATTTACCAAAACGTCCACAAAGGACATTCTGGTACCAAGAGACTTGGGATATTAGCTACCTTAAAGGGGAAGGAAGCAACACACTTAAAACACACTTAAGGTAATTATTAGGAGCACGTATGCCATTACTGTTGTAGATGACTGATGTTATCAGTGTGTGCTGGCCACAGACGGCGATCCTCTTGCGCTGCAAACTGTACAGTTGTAGAAGAATGGCAGTCCTGGCGTGGGGCTGGGGTGGGTGCAAACAGGGGCTGCAGGCAGACCGAGGGTGACAAAGCAACGAGAAAGTGTCAGGTTGGTGGACGACACCGGCAGCAGGTCCGCAGCATGACTGTCACCACCTTTCCTGTTGGGGTTAGTGTGTGAGAGGGGTGGTTGTAGCAGGGAGGGGACGGTGGCACTGCTCTGTGGAGCGCTGGGACGTGGGGGACGTTTTTGCCTGAGGCGCACCTGGGTGAGGGGAGTGAATGCCATGGCCACGGTGATGCTGGGAGGAGACAGCAGAAAGGAGCTGGCGCAGGCTGTGAAGGACCTTGGGAAGAGATGGGCCACTGGAGCGGGAGCGACCATGTGTGCTGGTGCGGCGTGTGCTGGCGGAGGCAGCGTGTGAGGAGGGGCTGCACCCACCTTTGGGATGGGGGGCTTGCGCTTGCCCGGGCCGGAGGAGGATTTTGCATTAATGGTGGCTGAAGGTGATCACGGCTGGGATAAGGATTCAAGACTTGAGGATGGAGAACAGGGTGGTGTCTTGCTGTTTGCTGTTTTGCACTGCCGTCGGTGCCATCTGCGTCCCAGGGTCCCCCTCTACAGCAAGAAACATGTTGGACTTCATCAGCTGGTGTTTCAAAGCTGGGCGCAAACGAGGCCCGTTCTGCCTCTCTGCTGCAGGAGACCTCTTGCTTGTCTCTGACTTCTCCTTCTCTACCCAGACAAACTAATAAACGAAGTGCAGGACAGCAGGATCTAATGGCTGAGAGCATGTGAAGGCTGCCCTGGGTGACCATGGCCCATCCGGCCCACCATCCTCCTCTGGTAACAGCTGACCCAGATTTCAGTGTGTCTTTGGAGAGAAAAAGAAGGGTAAAAGTGAAAAAACTCGTGGGTTGAGATAAAGACGGTTTAACAGGTAAAGCAAAAGCTGCACACACATGCAAGGCAAAATCAGGAATTCATTCACTGCTTCCCATCACAGGCACGTGTTCAGCCATCCCCAGGACAGCAGGGCTCCATCACACATGACCGTGACCTGGGAAGACAAACGCCATCACTCCAAACATCACCCTTCCTCCTCCTTCCCCCAGCTTTTATTGCTGAGCATGATGTCCTGTGGTCTGGGATATCCCTTGGGTCAACTCCCAACTCCCTCTGCAGCCCCAGCCTGCTCGCTGGCGGGGCACAGTGAGGAGCAGAAAAGCCCTTGGTGCTGTGCAAGCACTGCTTAGCAGTAACTAACACATCCCTGTGTTATCATCATTGTTTTCAGCACAAATCCAAAACATAGCCCCGTACTAGCTACTATGAAGAAATTTAACTCTATTCTGGCCAAAGCTGGTACATCCTGGCAGTGTCCTGTGTGGACGAGGTGTCCCCGCTGGGCAGGCACTGCTGGCAGGATGGCGGGGACTGCCCCCGGTCCTCTGCGAGGGCTCGGCCTCCTCCGAATGTGGGCCTCTGCAGGGCCTCCGTCCTGCCTGCGTTGGGGGTGCTCCAGGCAGGTGTGGAGACCCACCGAGCCAGCCTCCAAGGCAGTAGTTAAACATTGTTGTGGTGCGTGGTGAAATCGATTGTTTGACTTTTCTGTGGGAATCAATGAGGTGTCTATTTGCTGCTGCCTAACGGCCTGTGTGAGAGCTTGTCACACAGCTGGTGTGAGGGAGGAGGTTGGTCTTCTCCAGCCTCTTCCAGGGCCTGTGACCCCATGGCAGCTGCCATACTCTGGAAAGTGGATGGTTTGTCTTAATTCCAGCTGCTGTTTGGAGAAAAGATTAGTCTTTCATTGATACTGAAATTGCTGGAAACATCAGCATGTGCTTGGCGTGAAGGGGATGTGTTGTCTTTCTGCTCTTGCGGAGCACCCAAGCCAGATGCCTGCGGTTGGCTTCCCCCAGCACCCAGCCCATGGTGAATAGCGAGTGACAGAATAATTTCTCTGCAAGAAGAATATGTCATTTATTTTCTTTCATTTCGATTCAAGAGAGAGAAGCTTGCTCCCTCGCACCCGTTTCCTCTCAATGAGCTTTTCTTTTCTGGAGGGTGTTGATTTTTCTTGCGGTTTGGTGCTAGCGGAGGATAATGGACTGCGGCACGGTGGCTGCCAGCTGCGTGGCTGGAGCTGCGCCCTGTCCCCAGGCGCTCTCCCAGTGTGAACCTCCTTTTCACTCTTGTAACCAAACAAAAGTGCCTCAAACTTGCTCAGGAGTCCTCTGCTGAGGCAGGTGTTTTGGGTAACGATATGTGAACCAAGCTGAAGCACTGGAGCCGAGGTTCAGGCAGTAGCCCAAAGGGTAAGGGCAGACCCAGGCTTTGGTTCCTGTCTCTCCTTACGAGGATCCTCCTCCTCCTCAGGGGGCAGTGCAGCCTTACCCACGAGAAAGAAGATCCCAAAGACAGGGATTGCTTCCCAAAGGCTTTCCAGGTAGCAGGTGGGAGATACAGGAGGTGTGAGCTCAGCTCTGTCGCAGTTTCCTTAAAGACCTTGTTGGTCCCAGTGCGGGGGCAAGAGGGGTCCCGCCTGCTCGCAGCCCCTGGGCCCCGACCCCTGCCCGGGCTGTGCCACCTGCTGCTGCTTGTGCAAAGGCACCTGGGAAATAAGAGACTTAAACCACCCCTTAAAAAAACAAGGTGGAGTCTTACTCTGAGCTTTAATTTTATTTGCATGAGTTTCTGTTGGGTCTTGGGGTTTTTTCCTCCCCAGAGAAAGCTTGCTTCGCTCTGGTTAGCATAGCCATTGAAACATCGATTTGCAAATCACCATAATCTTCATACTAAACACAGTGCTTTTGCTCACTGGAAGATCCATTATGAGTGTTTGTTTAAGCAGTTAAATAGCATTATATAAATACATTTAGGTTTTAGTTTTTGCATATAGTCAATGGGATGCCATGCCTTTACTGGCTTCTGATTATTTTTTTATTCTTTTGATTTGTATCAAACTTCATTTGGATGAAAGCTGAAATTAAATTAAAATTAAAGCAAAATAACATTTTAAATTGTGTCTTTATCACTTAAATAAATGTTGCTTGAAGGTACTGGACACAGAATATGAAAAGTAAATTTATCAGTACATATCTTTTGTATTTAAAGCTGACTGATCTTTTAAACAAAGGAAGATTTGGTTTGTATGAGTGGTTCTCATAATCACAGATTCTCAAAGGTATTTAAGCGCCAGAAAAAAAGCAAGTATCTAGTGAGATTTCAAAATTGCCTAAGCGGTTTAGGCATCTGCTTAGCTCCCCTTGATTTCAGTGGGAGTCTGACATTTGCTCTCTCTCTTCATGTCTAGTCACCTTAATACATTTGAAAACTTGGCCCTAAATCCCTCAGGTTCTTAGAATAATGAGATCTCATTCCTTTCCCACCAGGGTTTTATTCATAGATTGGGGGAGGAAAACAAGCTTCCTTACTTTCTCAGTTCTCAAATCTCCTTTCAGCTTTGAGTGAATCAGTCCACATAACAAGGAAAATATTCTGTGTTTCTAGCTAAATTGAAATGGAAAACAATCAGATAGGAAAGCTTTTCTATGCAGCATAAGCTGAAAAAACGACATGGAAGAACGTAAATACCAGCGTTTGCTTCCTTGTGAACGGTGGATATAATGTGCCCAGCAAGGGACATGGCTGTGACATATTTGTAGTGTTTGAGTTGATTTCAAAAGCTAAGTATGTTTTGTTTCTGATTCTGAATGAAAAAAGCACGCTTGAATTCATGACTATTGGCAGAAGGGCCATTTAACCAATACATTTTTATAAATACTTGTAAATACAGATGTCTGCATCAGCTGTCATGCTGCAAACTCAGGTTAAACAGGTGCATTTTTAAGATGGGAGATACCTTTAGTGTAACTGAAATCTTACTTAAGTGAAAACATTAAAGTCAGGGTCAAATTGGTGTTGGTTTGGCACCGCTCTGCGTGCCACAGCGCCCGGGGCTGCTGCGATGACCACGGTCGCATATGGGTGGGGACTAGCTCCCCAAGAGTCCCTGTGTCCCCTCTGCGAAGAGGGGGCTGGTGGGGACGGCCATGCTATGGGTGTGGATTGCCATGCAGCTTTGCCTGCACCACACGGCGCTGGTCTGATTTTGGTTAAGCTCTTTGGTTGGACCTGTGCCGTGCTTTGGTGGTGGTTCAAACATTGGATGCCTCGGGTCTGGCTGCACCAGCTTGCTGGGAATGGGCCGCTTTGACTAAACCAGCTGAAATGGCCCCTGGGGGCTGCGGGCAGATGTCCATGGGCTGTCAAGGGCGGACTGCACACCCCACCTGTTGGCAGGCACCTTGGCAGAGCTGGGGTTCCTCTGTGAAGGCTCCCCAGACCTGCCGCAGCTTCTCTCCAGGGACCCTGAAGGATGCCCAGGAGGTGCTGGGAGTGAGCAGGGAGCTTGATGGGGCATTTCAGTTCTCTGGTTATTGGGCTGCAAAGGCAAGATGTGCAAGAGGCCTCCAAGGAAGAATCATAAGATCGTAGAATGTCCTGAGTTGGAAGGGACCCGCAAGGATCATCGAGTCCAACTCCTGACCCTGTATAGGACAACCCCAAAATTCACACCGTGTGTCTGAGGGTGTTGTCCAAATGCTTCTTGAATATTGTCAGGCTCGGTGCCATGACTGCCTCCCTGGGGAGCCTGTTCCAGTGCTCCACCACCCTCTGGGTGGAGAACCTTTTCCTAATATCCAACCTAAACCTCCGCTGGCATATCTTCCTGCCATTCCCTCGGGTCCTGCCACTGGTGGCCAGGGAGAAGAGATCGGCACCTGCCCCTCCTCTTCCCCTTGTGAGGAAGCTGTAGACCGCGATGAGGTCTGCCCTCAGTCTCCTCTTCTCCAGGCTGAACAGACCAAGTGACTTTAGCCTCTCCTCATACAGCTTCCCCTCTAAACCCTTCACCATCTTTGTGGCTCTCCTCTGGACACTCTCCAGTAGCTTCGTATCCTTTTTACACTGAGGCGCCCAAAACTGCACACAGTACTCGAGGTGAGGCCGCACCAGTGCAGAGCAGAGCGGGACAATCCCCTCTCTCGACCGGCTAGCAGTGCAGTGCTTGATGCACCCGAGGACGCGGTTCGCCCTCTTGGCTGCCAGGGCACGCTGCTGGCTCACGTTCAGCTTGCCATCGACCAGAACGCCCAGATGCTTCTCCGCAGGGCTGCTCTCCAGCCTCTCGTTCCCCAGTCTGTATGTACATCCAGGGTTGTCGTGCCCCAGGTGCAAAATCCGGCACTTGCCCTTGTTAAACTTCATACGGTTGGTGATTGCCCAGCTCTCTGAGTTGTCCAGATCTCTCTGCAGGGCCTCTCTGCCCTCGAGAGTGTCCACAGCTCCTCCCAATTTTGTGTCATTGGCAAACTTTGATAGTAATCCTTCAAGTCCTGCATCCAAGTCATTTATGAAAATATTAAAGAGCACTGGCGCCAAGATGGATCCCTGCGGAACCCCGCTAGTGACCGGTCTCCAGCCCGATGTAGCCCCATTTACTATAACCCTTTGAGCCCGACCCATCAGCCAACTGGTGACCCATCGCATTATGTGTTTATCCAGCTGTATGCTGGACATTTTGTCCAGGAGGATACTGTGAGAGACAGTATCGAAGGCTTTACTGAAATCCAAAAAGATTACATCGACTGGCTTCCCTTGGTCCACTAGGTGGGTAACCTTGTCATAGAAAGAAATTAAGTTTGTTAGACAGGACTTTCCCCTCGTGAACCCATGCTGGCTGGGACCAATGACTGCGGTGTTTTTCAGTAGCTCCCAGAATAATCTTCTCCATAATTTTGCCAGGCACAGAGGTGAGACTGACAGGAGTCAAGAGAGTCCCTGGATCTTGATGCAATGGTTTCAAGCATATAGTGACCAGGATGTCTCAATTAGCAATTTCCTCTTCTTTTACCTAATCCAGTTTCTGTTATTTCCCAAATCTGGCTATTGGTGTAGTGCCGTAGAGCTATCTGGGAAGTAGCAGACTGCCTCCCCAGAATTTGTCAATAGGAACAGTGGTCTCTCTCTCTCTGTGGTCATAGAAATATTGAAAGTGAATGAAACAATGTATTTTTCCCTAACTTTATTCTGGAAAACAGCTTAATTGAGCTAATTATGTACGTCTCTGTTGGTAAAGAGTAAGAAACTGAAAACTGTCTAATAATGGGAGGCATTGGGCCACGCTGCTTGTACACGCTGCTGCTCTTGGTGCCCACAGACGAGTTGCTGTGGTCGCTCTGGTTGCCACATGTTACCCAAATGTGTGGTTCCAAACCCACTGTCTTTCGGCAGTGAAAGGCGTACGGTGACCCTGCTGCTGGCTGCTTGGCCATGTCTCCTGCTACAGCTCACTGCCTCCGCTGCACAAACACAGCTCTTAGTAAGGCCGGGCTGTAAGCCTGATCAGAGACACCATCTAGGTTGCGATCTTTTTATTTTTCCGTTTTTTTTGGTCTTTTTCTTTGTTATGCCTTAATTCAGGTTTGTTTGTAAGTAGAGCAAGGCTGTCACCTAAATCCTGGGCATGGGATTCTTGTAGCGCCATAACATTACGCCTCTGGTGAATGGTCTTTTTCATTATCTATATTCTCATTTTTCTTAGGCATTTTCATTGTTCCCTGAGGTCTAGGACCAAACTGGAGGAACAGAGCTGGGACAGGAAGGATCAGAAATCACTGTGCTGGTGTCCTACCCTCTCTCCCCATAGTGTTAAGTTTGTGAATTGCAGCAACCTCTTAACGTGGGCACCAACCTACACATCTAGAGCACACTGTAGAGCAGATAGGCAGCTACAAACTGATGGAAAGAGAGTATTTTTCTATGTAAAAATTAACTGGTTAAAAGTCCCTGGACTTTATAAATTATTTTTGAAGCGTTGCTGTGGATTTGGTCCGAGACCTTGGATAGATGAACATTCTTTGTTCTTCATCTCGAAATGCAGGGTGGTAATTGATTTCCCCCAAAGGGAAATTCCATGCATAGACCCATTAATGCCTGTGTGGTACACAGGACCGTGATGACGAACAAGCATCTACAGCAGGAGAATGCAGATCCCAGAATCGAGTATGCCTTTCTCTGCATCCTCCTTTTGCTCATGCACTTTCTCTTCAGTTTCCTTTCTAAATAGAAAAAGTACCGTTAAAAGTTGCATAGTGCATCAACTTCCTACTGTCAAAAAAAGTTTTCAATTCTTGAGCACCTAGAAAACTAGAAATATAAATGAGCACACTGCTGCTGGGCACTGATGGTCTGGGTAGGATGCATTTCTGGGGTTGTAAATGAGAGTTGCTGGCAGAACCGCGGGAGCAGAACTTCAGGTTAGTGCCTGGAATGTGTCTGGTAGCAGCATAAAAGTGAAACTGCTACGAGCCGCTATCACATACACAAAGGTATAGTGTTTGCCTTTGCAGGGAGCACACACAAGTGCCTCTCTGTCCCTGGAGGCCCCAGGAAGGCTGCTGGTGCCATCAAGGGGATGGGCCACGTGGTGGGGGGGTCCCTTCCTCGGCTCATGCCTCCATGTGTCCCGTGACCACTGATGTGGTTCTTGATGGGACTGGCAGTGCCATTCTTGGCCGCAGGGGTTAGTGGGGCCACGCGTGGAGCACCATCTGTTGGGTTGGGTTAGGTTAGCATTGTCTGCTGAACGGCTGCTGGGAGAAGAGGTGTATCGACAAACAGGAGTGGAAGGACCAGGGTTAAATCTGCGCCATTGAGTGATGGTTGGGAAGAGGCATTTTGGGATGGCATCCTGGAGGCGGTTGCTGGAGTTGTCAAGTCCCGTCTGTGCTATTGCTGGCAGGCAGCTGTGATTTCTTTCAGTGTTTCTGTACTTCTGCAGTAGCTGAGGGGATACTGAAGCAGGAGGTGGATTTAGCTTTCAGTTACTTGTGAGGCGAGAGGGGATCTGGGGGCGAAGTAACACCGAGCAGCGAGGGTCGGGGGAATGTCTTGCCACCCAAAAAGGCAGTGCTTGTGCCCTGCTGCAGTTCATGCCTGTTGCCTGTGATAAGTGTTGGTGCTGTGGGAATTGCTTATACTGCATGTAGACATTTCCAGCACCTCCAGGTGTGGGTGACCCAACCCTTTTTTACCCTCTGAGTGTTTTTTCCTTCCTTGTGTGCACTGTCCTGCAGTTGTGTTGGGTCTGTCCTGGCGGCTCTGCCTGGGCTGATGCAGTCTTGAGGGATGTGAGGGAGCACCTGGGGATGGGCAAGGTGGTTGGGACGGGGAGTGGGGCTGTGCTCTGCACCAAGGGATCAGTTGTGGCATCTGCCATCCCTGGTGAATCCCTGCTCTTCTTGGCTCTTGCCTTACTGCACTGTTGTCCCTGGGGCACTAATGGGAGTGAACCTTGTAACTGAACTGCATGTTTGTGGCTTTGTGCATTATCTTGTGCGTTCCTGTGGCATTGGCATCTCTGCGCATGTCTGCGTATCGCTGCAGACAGCCAGAATGAGCAGGTCAACTACCGGCACAGGTGCAGTGGAGCTGCGTTACTGTAGGGTTTTGCCTGAGCTAATTGGCTCTGCTGAGATGGAGTAATGTTGCAGGGGGTAGTGCACTAAAATGGCTATATAATTTTAAATATGTGACCTGGCTTGTTTATGGCATGGCTCCATGGTGCTGATTTTAGAAAAAATGTGCTATATGTTCTAGGCTTGGTTCTGCAGACTAACCACACAGAGACTGAATTTGATTTAAATCAGGTTCACAGCCCAGCATTAATTTGTCCTTGGAAAGTTTCATCGTGGTGATATTATCTGTCTGACTGCTTACCATGGTCTCCTCAGCATGTCAGAGAAATAGCACAGATGAACTTGTGGGTCCCAAGTTTTGGGATTTGCAGGCTCTTCCATGGAGTTGGTTCTGAAAGTATTAAGTTTTCTCCCTAGAAAATTAAATTTTGACAAAATCAAAATATTATGCAAAATAATATGTGATGAAATTTTGTTTAGGAAGCCTTTGAAAAGAATTGGATGTGTTTCTGCACCCTGTTTGGTATTTTCAGATTTTTTTTTCTGTTTTCCAACTGGAAATCTTCAAAATGAAATTTGAAGTGAAGCACTTTGGAATTCATTTTGCTTCATAAAAGATCTAATTTTTCTATATCAAATTAGGGGAAAATGTTGAAACTTGAGTTTTTTCACAGGGTGAAAAATCTGCTTTGCTCAGTTGCGTTCAGCCAGCTGTGCAGTGGTTCACAAGAACAAGAGCAGTTCCCTGACCATTGGCTGCAGCTTGAATGGTTTGTTAGAGCTTTTCCCAAAGACTTCCCTCAGCTAATTGCACAGTATTTCTGCTGTGTCAGATACTTTCTAGAGTGCCTTTCCTAAAGCTGGCTACTGCAAGGTTTGATTAAAATAAACTCAAAAAAACCCAGCCAACCTGCGATCAAAGGTCTGAAAATCTGGACTGGAAATGCGTGTGAGACGGGTGTTTTCACACTGTAGTCTGTTCAAGTGTTGCCTGCCTGCCTGGCAGAGTTGCAATTTCTAGAGTCTAGAAATTTAATAAAATAATGTATTCATCAAGTATACTACCCAAAACAGAAAAAAGGGAAAAAACCAACAACCCACAAACAGCCAGGCAGACTTAAAGGAGAGTCTTTTGGGCACTCAGCCCCCTCAGGAGACAAGATTTAGTCTTTGGTCAAAGACAGAAAATTACACCAAGAATAAAGCACAATTTCATAGCAGACAGTGTGGCAGCCATACCCCTTGCGCTATACAATAATCATAGAATCATAGAATCATAGAATCATTAAGGTTGGAAAAGACCTCTAAGATCATCAAGTCCAACCATCAACTAACACCACCATGACTCCTAAACCAGGCCCTGGAGTGCCACGTCTACACCTTTTTTGAATGCCTCCAGGGTTGACGACTCCACCGCCTCTCTGGGCAGCCTGTTCCAATGCCTAACCACTCTTTCAGTAAAGAAATTCTTCCTGATGTCCAATCTAAACCTCCCCTGACGCAACTTGAGGCCATTTCCTCTCGTCCTATCGCTAGTTTCTTGGGAGAAGAGTCCAGCACCCGCTTCCCTACAACCTCCCTTCAGGTAGTTGTAGAGAGCGATAAGGTCTCCCCTCAGCCTCCTCTTCACCAGACTAAACAGCCCCAATTCTCTCAGCCACTCCTCATAAGACTTGTTTTCTAGACCCTTCACCAGCCTCGTTGCCCTTCTCTGGACACGCTCCAGCACCTCAGTGTCCTTCTTGTACTGAGGGGCCCAAAACTGAACACAGTACTCGAGGTTGGTGTTTGAGTAGCTTGATCTTTCCTCCAAAGTGTTTTAAGTTCAGCAGGCAGATGGGTGATACAACTTTAAAATGAGTTTGCAACACAACACAATGTGCACGATGTTGCAGTGAGATGCGGATGAAACCCAGGGCAGTACGGTTCACTGTCGCTGGGATGCTGCTCAGCTGGCACAGCACCTTCCGTAGCCAGTGCCGTGCTGCGTCATTTATGAATGCACAAAGTTACGTGTCTGTTGATGTGCCTGTGTCACAAGCACACGCAACACGTGTGCCTGCCCTCATGGTGTGTATGAACAGAAAGTGTCTTAGCAGGGGACTTGCCGTGGGGGCAGAGGGTGGTGGCTGGCAGCCCCTGACAGTTTCCATGGGGTGATCCAGCAACCCCAGTCTTGAGGAGAGGGACGGAAGGACCGTGTTCCGTGTAGATTTACAGCATACCTTCATGTGCCCTGGCTTCTGGTGGGCGCTGCCCCATTATTCTTGATGGTTGCCTTGGGCGTCCTGAATGGGGATATTCCTCTGGTGGCTTCTTTCTTCATATTGGGGTGTTAACACTGTGTATTGTGTGTTTTCCTGGGGTGTCATGGCTGCAGGCAAATCTGAAGAAGTTCATGGAGTACGTGCAGATGCTAAATGCGGAGAAAGTCTGCAGACTGCTGGAGAAGGGACTGGACCCCAACTTTCATGATCCGGACACTGGAGGTGAGACTGGCTTCTCCAGAGAGGGGAGGATGACAGAGCAGGGTTGGGGGAGAAGGTGTCCAGGGGACACAGTGGGAATTTGGGGGAGTGGTTGTTTTTGAGGGGGTGTAGCAAATGATATATTGTCTGAAATGTGAAGTTTAGAACAGAGGGATGTAAGTTGAATTTCTCAGTAGTGTGTCTTATGATACTTGGGTCTTGGGAGCATGAAGTTACAGAAGGCTCTTGAGAGAAGATGATGTGTGTGTGTGAAAGATACAGAGTCTGGGAATACAGCATAAAATGAAAGAGCTGTGGCGCCGTGCATCTTTCAGTGGGATTCTGGGGAGGATGAGGCTGTCTCTGGGACTGACAAGTTGGGTGAATGCGAATTGCTGCCCGGGGATCTCTTCATGAAGCAGTCAGAAGATGTAAGGAGTATTTTGCGGGTCAAGAAAATAAAATCTTGGCCTCTGGTTTCCTCGGGTTTTTTTTTTCTTTTTTTTTTTTCCTATCTACATGAGCAAAATTCACCCCGGAAAAGTCTGGTTGCTGGAGCGCTGGCTGTTGGGTTGTCTGCAGGCTCCTGGCTGTCAGAAGTGAGAATCAGACTCCAGCACGTTTTCCTTACTGATGGGGCGGTGAGAGAGGACCTCTCCCCATTTCCCCTGCTGTGAAGTCTCGTAGTCTTGTTCTGAGGGAGGAGTTACTGCTTTTGTTGTTCCTGTTTTAAAGTAATGCAGCTTATTAGCATATATTATAGAGTTGGACTTCTGTGTGTGAGAATCATGGGCACATTTCCAACCCATGAGCAGACTCCAATCTGATGATTAATTTTCTGTGTTTCTGGTTCAGTTGGATGGTTTTTCAGGTTGTTTCTGAAACACTAGCTACCTCTGTACTGGGAAATTTAGTGTGTCCAGACCATTTTTCAGCACCAAGATCAGCTGGCAGAGTGTGGTATCGTTCACACTATTAACCTCTTATCCTCTCAGATAACGCAGCTGCATCCGAACTGCCCTTTGGGAATGGCCTCTGCCAACTCCTGAACTGGGAAGGTGAAAGCTGGTGCAGCCAAACTCTGGCAAGAACCATTTGAACAGCATCCAGGAATGTTTATACTGTTTAATTTGCTGGTGTAGCCACTCTGTCTGGACCTGCCAGAGTGTCCTGATGAACAACTGCTCATATGAAAAATAGCTGATAACATATGAGCGTGCTCACAGTCTGCCCTGGAGCATGTCCAACCAGCTCAGCTCCGTGTGGTTTTCATTTTTGCTCAAGACCTTACAAGCATTTTGAGGGATCTTTCCCTATAAAGAAAGTCCTCCACTCTTCTAAATCTGATTCAGCTTTCCAGAGTGTGTTATATTGCAGAGTGCAGTGTGCTGCTTGAAAAGATGCTGTGAGAGTTTTGGATCTGATATGGTTTGAACCCAGATCTTATTTCACAGAAGGATAGAGGCTTATAGGAGCAGGCTCTTGAGTACTGAAAAGACTCTGTTAAATTAGAGGGGGAAGAAGGAAAAACACCTGACCCAAATAGTTGTTTGGATACGGTTCAGAATCAAGGGCAAAACCAGAGTGGATGCTATGAGATGCGAAAACAGACTGTTAGAGCAGAGGGAGTCTTGGACACCTTACTTCTGGAGTGCTAATTCTTGTGCAAAAGCACTTCATTACTGCTTGCTTTACAATCTGTTTTGTGAACATGAAAAAATGACATAAAGCTGCTGTTCAGTGTTCATGGGTTCCTGGAATTTAAGACCAGATGGAGCTATGGTACCATCTGACCTGACCTCCTGTATCTCGCAGGATGCTCTTCACCCTCTGTGTGTGTGTGTGTGTGTGCGCGCGCGTGTGTGTGTGTTCACTAACCAAAGCTTAAACATGTTTTCCAGAAAGTCATCAGTCTTGATTCAGGGAACAGAAGATCTGTGCCTTTCCTTCATTATTTGGTTAATCACCCTCACGGTTTAAAATTCGTCTCTCATTTGAATTTGTATGCTTCAGCTTCCAGCTGTCGTTTATCTTCGAGATTAAAGAGTACTTTAGTACCTGGTATGCCTTCACATGAAGGTATTTATACATGGTAATCAAGTCAACATTCAATCTTCCTTTCCGTAATTAAAGAGAGGCCAAACTCCTCCAGTCTTTCATTTGAAGGTATTTTCTCCAGTTTTCCTGTCATTTTGGTGGCTTATATGTCACTACTCCATTTTTAAGAGGTTTTTAAGAATGCAGGTTACCAGACAGCCTGCTGCCTGCCTGTGCCACTCGTCATGGGCAGGTACAACTCTTCCTGCAGGTCTCTGCTCTCTGGCCTCCCGGGGCTGCGTTTGGGAGGATGAGGGTGACCATGCATCTCTGGGATGGGTCCCCACATTACGTCCTGCTAGATGGAGGGGCCGGGGGGGTTTCCCTTCCCGTTCCTTCTCCTGCACTGTGTGTCCTGCCCCCACCTTAACCTGGGGTTACTTGGCCCGTGTCGGCCGAACGAAATGGAGCCACTAAGCAGTTCCTTGCTTGGGAGCTTTGTTTGTTTGTGGAGGTTGTTTTCCTTCCTGTTGACTTCCCATGCAGCCCAGGCTGGACGATGGAAAGAGCATGGCAGGAGCATGCTGCTCCGCAGTGCAGCGCAGCTGGGGAATTCCGGCTTGGCCCCCTGGACAGGAGCATTTCACAGAGCCGTGACCATAGGGTGCAGCTGCTGCAGCTGCCCAGGGCAGCACGTCTCCTTCCTCATGTGTAGTGTCTCTTGCAGGGTTTCCATGTCTGTTGTTCTTGGTTCTGGGATTGCCCAGCCCTGGTTGCTCCTACCACTCTTCCAAGCCTTGTGGCATCTACAAATCTCATCAGAGATTTACATTTAGTTCAGGATAATTGATGAGGATCTAGAATAGAGTCAAGTCCAACACCCTGAAGACCCTCTTCAGCGCCCATGTGGTTGGCTATGTTCCCCAGTGACCTCTCTGGCTGCTGCTCTTCAGCTGGATTTTTGTTCATTTGGAACATGCTTGGCTGACATTTTATACCACTAATTTTTAATGTCATATAGGACTCAGCCAAGCGTGAGTCTTACATCAATAGAGCTATCTGCATCAGTCAAACTTGTGATTTCCCAAGGAAAGGAATTATGTTTGAGTAGGAGAAGACCTATTTACTGTAAAGCTTGATTGGACAATGTTAACAATACAGGTATTCTTTAATGCTGTGTCAATTAAATTCCAAATCAATTTTCCCAGCATTTTCCCAGGATCAGTGTTATTTCTCTGACTTGTAGTTTCATGGATCATTTTACTTGCCCCTTTTTGAGCATTGGCCTGACACCGCTTTTCTTCTGGTCTTTTTGAATGTCCCAATATTTCAAAATGTATTAAAATTTAACTTTTTTTGGACCAGAAAGATCTTCAGGGAGAAGATAAGGAGGATGATATACAACATTCACTAGATGCAAACAATTTATTCAATATCGGGTAGCTCATGCCAAAAATCCTAATTTGGTAATGGAAAGAAAAATAATGTATTTCCAGAGCAGCAAAGTAAAAAACAAATGATCGGTCATTTTGCTGTCTGTGTTTATTAGCAATTATACGTTATCTGAATGACTGGCTTGCACCACCCAGCAATGCTGGGAAGTCATTTCCATATTATCAAATTTAAACAACAGCAGCAGAACCCCTCTCTGATAGTCCTTTGCCAGGCCAAATGTGGGTTTCTGTACTCCTATGTCATTTTTGCTTGTTATTATTCTTCATTTTCTAATTTTCAGTTCATACTGACCACTATCTATTTCATCATGTCCTGTTGTTAGAGTTGTGTCTGTTTGTAACTGCTGCCGTCACTTCACTGCTGACCTGGGAGGGGCATGTGGCAGTGGTCCTCCTCTTTGATTTATGGAGTTGTAGTTCTGGGTCACACAAATTGTTCTTCAGGACCTCCCAGTTGCCTTTTACTTTCTCTTCTTAATTTTAAACCTTCTACATTTCCTATGATTAATTACCTAATCTAATTTCCCTTGGTTGATTCCCTTAGGAAGCATCAAATATTCACCTGGCTAGTTGGGACTTTTCTTCTTTCCACGTCATCCCTAGTTGACTAGATAGCAGTCAAGTATTTAGCAGATTTTTGTTCATTACAATGAGATCCAAAGTAGCATTCCCTTATGTTGGAGTGAAACAGTATCTATAGAAAAGTGATTAGTTTTCTCCTTTTTAGAAAATGAAATTATATTTTATTGCTCGTTGGATGGGACACCCAGCATTTTCCTTTGAGTTGAAGTTGCAAATGTTAATTTATACAACTTGGAGATAAACACTTAGAAGTTAATGCATTTTTTCTTTAGTGGTCTGTAACAAAATCTTATGAAGGACCTTTTAACTTATTACTTCAGATGCTAATCCACATGCATTCAAAGTCCTGTTCTGAATAATCAGTGGCCATATGATACACGATGGGATTTTAATGTAAACTCCTTCTCTGGTCCTCCTTGCCCACTCAGTACTTTCTCATTCTCGTAACAATCAGGCATCCTTAATATTCTAAAGTGGTGTAATTGTCTGTAGATTTCAGTACTGACAATTATATCACAATTATTACCAGTAAAAGCAGTCCACATCCTTTTTCCTGTTGTCCAGCCTCCTAGCATTTTGCAATGAGTGAAGAGGAAGAAAAAAATTTTCCTCACATTCTTTGTCAAATGGATTTAATTACTTCTGAGACAGTGCATTTGTGCTGTGTTTCCGTCTTTGGAATAATTTCGCTTGTGTTCTTAGTTTGACATCTTCCTAATTGCTCTACCTATTTCTCAGCCAAGATCATTATCTCGCCTCGGTTGGGTCATTCAACTGAGAGTCCCCCAGAATGGGCCAGAACATCTTGGTTTTGCTCCCATCATGTGGCTGGTGAGTCAGTTCCAGTGTTTTTTGCCCAATGCCTTGTCTTGCTTGTAGGACTGAAGGGTTCTCTGGGATGAGCATGTGGACTTTTCTGTCCTTCAGCTTTCCTTCCATGTCCAGGTGCCCCATTACTAGCAAATTTCTGTCCTTTAATTTCACAGGCTCATCCAGCACTAAAAGAAAATTGTGGGCTGTCCTCAGCTTCCATGTTCAGACATGTAAATGCAAGTGCCGCTGCATGGTTCCCATTCCCTTGGCAAGATTTCGAGATTGTGGTGAAGAGCACCCAGACACGTTTCAGCAGCCAGCCCTGAGGCTGGAGTAGGTCACGTGGACTGGGCGCCTCAGGCTGGGAAGTCCAAGACATCAGCGTGGACCTAGCAGGCTTGGTGTGGGGCTGGTAGAAGAGCTGCCTCCTGCCATGGCCGGCAGGTCAGCTGGGATTGGTGCCTGCGGTGCTGGACGGGCTCCTTGCTGGGGTGGCTGAGTCCCACCTGTGGGCTGCTGCAGGTGAACTCAGCTGTGCTCTACCGAGTTGTCCACCATGTCTCCATTAACTGTGGTGGGAGCTTACGTGCCCCACACTTACGCATGCAGGCTGAACCCCATCCCTCTGGGTTTGGCTTGAGGAAGACAGTCTGCTGTTTTGGTGTAACACTTTTAGAACAGTGTTTCTTGGCGATGCTTTTCAGGACCTGAGCCTCTCATGAATCTTTGTATGAAATATGAGAAACATGAGCTGATGGTCTTGCTGAAAGCAAATAGAAATCATAGAAAATAAAATACATTTGTCTTTTTTTTTTTTTTTAAACTATTTCACTTCTGGTCATAATAATAATGAATACAGAGTTAGACTAGGAAAGAAAAACCATCTCAAGATCTCTTCTCCACCCCTTTTTGACGTACCCATTTTGCTTTGTTTTCGATATGGGTGTTTCTGTAGTAACTGCTTGCTACTCCCAGCTGTGTTCCTCCTAGAGGTGCTGGTCATGGTTGGTACTCCTGTTGCCCATCTTGATGCTCTGCTGTCCTGCTTTCTCTGTCTCCCCAGTTTCTTCCCTGCAGATCCTTCTCCTTGGGCTGCATCTAGAGCTGGCTCCTGAGTCTAGCTCTCCAGGTACCCTGCCATAAATGTTTGTATTTCAGATGTTGCACAATGGTGCAATGTGCACTTCTGATCCATATCTTTCATTTGTCACCAGATCACACTTCATATGCAGGACTGGTTCTTTCCCTCTGTAGGAAGGAAAGCACAGTGCATCCAGCTTGGCATAGCTCTCCCACTTGTGCCGCTGGAATAGATCCATGGCTGAAAAGAAGAAACCATATTCCCTATGAAACTCCTCTTTGGCAGTCCTATTTTCAATGGACTTGTTTAGTAAACTAGAATTTCCTGAACTGCTGGATGAAAGATGAAGAGGAGGCAGGGACCCTATGTGACAGCAGCATTATGGACCGTGTGGTCTCGTGACGGTATCAGCAGTCAGTCATGTTGGTACAGTTTGGTGCTGCATGTGTGCAGCATTGTGATGCTGCTATACTGTGCATTGCCCATCCCTGAGTGAAATGCAAGCAGCTCTCTTCTCTGTGGTCTCTTCATGGGTCTGCAGCTTGGTGGGTGTCACTGTTGTTGCTTGCCACGTTTGCAGTGCTTGGGGGGAAATCATGCAAGTGGCCTTTCTGATAGTGGTAGGACCTCAAACTCCTTAAACAAGGACTCTTCTGGATAGACTCATCGAAGCATAGGGGCCCTGCTATAATGTGGTCACCTCTATCTCTGTTTATTGTTTCATCACCTGTAGGGCTTCTTTGGATATATAGCTGAGACACCAAATTTGGAGGCATTGTATGTCGTTGTACTGCCTTTCTGATGAGGCGGAGCTCAGGCAGAGAAGGCACATAGCAATTCCCATCAAGGAAAAGTGTCTGGTATTTATTGTGGACTTCTGGTTCCAACCTGCTTCCCTTCTGTTCCTCTGCAAGAAGAAACTAGTTATCTCAAGTACCTGATCATTCAATTAACCCAAGTTTTGGAAAAAAAAATGGCTCATTTTTACTGAAAAATGTTAGGCAAGACTCCTGTGAAGAGCTGAGTTAGCATGCCGCGATGGAGGCCCTCCAAGTGGTAGCGAACAAACAGTGGAGGAAGGCTGGGGGAGGCAGCCTCTTCAACCAGCGCAGTTGCAGTTGGAAGAAGATATTTTAACAAGCCTTCAGAGTGTTCCCATGTAAAATTGCGCTGATGTAATTTATGGTATGAATTTTAAAGGCTGCACAAAGCAGCAAAGAGAGTTATTTTAATATGAATATCTTAAAGTTGGTTTGGAAGAGGCTTAACAAATAGCTGTTTTATCAAAAAAAATATCTTTGGGCTATTTTTCTTCAGCAATTTTTTTTCTTTTTTTTAAACATCTGTACCATGGCAGCACATATGGATGGAGCCTTAGGTTAGAGTTCTGTGTGCAAACCCATGTGGAAAAGCAAGATTAGAAAGGACACTTGCCTCTCCACCTCCTGGTAAAGGTCTTAGTATTATCAGTGATGCCTGTTTTGTAATGCTGATCATTACAAGAAGTCAACAGTGGTACGCTCAGTGTTAAAAAACCCAACAGCAGTACATGGTGTACAAGTACTGCATCTTTGTGGTGTCTGACTCCTTTAACTAGAGGCCTCTCCCTATTTCCTATCGATGTTTTTTTGCTGTTGTTAAGAGCCCAATGCATTTTTATCTGAACTTTAGGGTATTGGGCAGAGAGAAAGCAAATTATTTTTCTCAGATTATTTGTTTTCCGCTACAAGTTTTCATATTGCCCTTTATGGGAGTATGTTAAGCAGTATGATTGACGTGTGTCAGTTGTGATCCTTTTTTGTACCATCCTGTCCTGGGAGAAAATAAATATACATATGTGCAGGATAGCGTTTTATTTTGGTGAATGATAAAGTAAAAATGTAATGGTTCTGTGTCCTTCCTGTTCTGTCTTTATGTTAGCTAGCCAAGGGTGATGGATGGAAGAATATTTTGTCGTGTAGTTTTATATTCAAGGGGCTTAACCAAGTCTCAGTCTGCAATGCAGGAGGTCTGCTAAAATGAGTGTGTGCAGTCCCCGAGGTTAATCCAAAGAGGAGGCCGTTGGCTTGCCCAAACTGGGAAGGACACCGGGACTTGCCAGATGCAGGAAACCTGAGAACGGAGGGAGTTGCTGAGGATGAAGCCAGTGAAGTCTTGTTGCAGGTCACCATCTCCTTGCCGGTCCCTGTGAAAGCAGAGAAAGGGTGTAGAGAGAAAGGAGAGCATTAATTTAATACTTAATATCCTCTTCCAGAATGGTGAAGACCCTTAGTGATTTGGACTTCGATTATGCCAAGGCTGAGCTAGTTCAAGAACTGCCTTCTGTGCCTACAGTTCTGGACAGAACCTGACTGGGTTTGTAGGAGCTGCCTCTTTCATTACATTTGCTCTTAAAGCTTACTTGCAGGCTGCGTGGAAGCCTTCCTGTTGAAGCACAGAAGCCTTCGATAACGGTTATTGCATCCAAACCCATCGGTGAATCTACAGGTGCCTTGGAATTATCCCCTGGGACCCCACATTCCCTCCAGCTAGCCAGGGAGATCCACAGATGGGGCCAAGCTTCCTATGGCAAAGCCGCATGGCATGGGGGCCAGCGGTGTTGCAACCTGGTCTCTGAGATGAGGAGTAATGCTGTGAATGTGTTTTTCTCCTCTGGGAAGCAGGGAGCTGTTGCAGGCCAGGCTGCTGAGCACTCCCTGTGTGCAGGGGACAGCCCTGAAAGCCAGCGGGAGGCTGGACAGGCACCATGCAACGGGGGTAAGAATCACTGCTTGACATCCCTGCCTCCTGGCCAGCCAGCAGTCGTGGAAACCATCTTTTCCTCACTGAATTCAGCAGAAGCGTGCCAGGAGACATTTAGGGACAGAGGCGCAGGCTGTGCTGCCTCGCAGGCAGAGGCAGAAGAGCTCGTAACACGTCACCGGGGGGCCGGGAGGGATTGGCAAAGCGCAGGGGGGCTGTTTGCCTCTGAAGCCTGTGGGGCAAGGAGGTTTTCTGCCTCTCTGGATGTCAGGTCAGATGATGATGTGGCCAATGTTAAATACTGAACTAACAGTGCCTTTGCTGCATCCCTCCAGCCCATAGTGATATTTGAGCATAACAGCCAAAGTGGCGACAGTTACCAGCAATAAATCCTCCTCTGGCCCTCCACTTTCTGAAGACAACGATACCACAAACTTCCATTTGCATTGCACCATCTCCAGGAACTCAAAATCTTCTAGATCTTGTGGTTTTGTTTTTTGGCTTTGGCCTTCAGTTTCTCGAGGACTTTTTGAACATCCTCATCCCAAGTCCTTCTGAAACAGTGCTCCTCTCCATCTTTGCCAGGAGATGCCCACTTGACCCATCAGCCAGGACTCTCAGATGTGGGAATCTGGTGAAACCTGAAAGTAGAGAGGATACAAACACAGGGAGGAAACACTCTCTTTCCAAAAGGTCTTAGACTTTTCTTGCCTACTACCCTGTATCTCTTTTAAGGACCTGCAGGATACTGTGCATGGAGAGAGAAGAGGCCACTTTGCTGCCAAGTCAAACTTATTCTCTCCTAGATACTTTGAAAACCTTTGTCTTTTCTTGGTTGGGAATACTTCTATACTGAATTTTTAACCTGGAGCTTTCAGGTTTACCAGTAAAGTGATGGGACCATGGGCAGATGTCCAACTCGGATTTCAAGAGGAGGAATAAATAAATGATGGTATTTCCAGTGCTTGGTATTTAGCCAAGATAGAAAAAGCTGCAGTGCATAAGTGCTATTCTTAATTTATCAGCCATCCTTTACAAAGTCACTGTAGTAAATCTACTCTCCTTTTAGGCAGAGCAGCAGTGGTATTAGCAATGCTCCTTTGTCCACTGTGTCTCTAGGGATGGGTCTACCAGGGATATTGCAAATAGGCCCTGACACCAAATGCTCCTTTCTGTGTGGCCAGGTCTTCAGCAGCTTGGATAATTACAAACACCATTTATTCTCCTGCCTCGTACAAAAGTGGAGGGGGGAATCCGAACCCTTGAGGTTTTAGAAATTCAGGCCTTCAGCGGCTAAAGCTTTCTTCTTCATCCACTCCTATGCAACACAAGTGTTCCCTTCATCCCTGTCCAAACGCAGTTTTAACTGCTCTGCAGCTTTTTGAGGCAGCAAATGAAGTATTAGTCTCAAAGACTTTGCAGTATAGATCCCTAATAAAAATGGTTCATCCTCTTAGTTTCTGTAACGTTTTCTTCTTCCCCTCTTGACCTGGGGAAAAAAATGTCCCTGCAGAAATTATTTGTGAGTCATTATCCATGATCCTGTTCAACACAGCGAAATTAATAGTCTTATCTGCAGCCTGCTAGGTTTTCCAGAAAGCAGAGGTCTCCCCTTGCTCATGAACTATTTCTTTTAAAGGGGAGAAGTCATATAACCCTGCCTGAGGTTTAAATTCTAGCAGTTCCGAAGAGGATAGATCTGTGTTGCAGATGGGAAGGATGATGCACATTTGCCCAGTTCATCTGGGCCACCAAAATACCTGTGCTTACTCTCGGTTTCTCTTTCCAGCGTGTGCTGTTCTTTCTTTTCCCAGGACACACAGCAGCCACGGTCCAGGACTTGTCATCCTAGTTGTCCCCGTTAGGAGGGAAACATTTCCCTTCTTCTGCCGCTAGCTCGTTTGTATTTCTAACATCAGTGCTAGGTTTGCTGGAGACACAGGGGGTTTGCAGCCTGGTCACGCCAGGGTCCCCTCACACCTCGTCTGTTCGGGTGTTGCACGCTTGTCCTGTGCTGAATTCTGAACAGAGTGGTTCCCTTGCGCGCAGGCAGTGTGTGTGGGGAGCTCCCCAGGGTGAGCTGCACACCCCTGCTTGGAGCAGTGTTCTTCTGCAGAGTTAAATCCAGTTAATGGACTCAAATAACACTGGCTGCACCGTAAAATATTCTGTGCTTTGTGGTGCCATCCTCACAGCAGAGCCAACAGGAAGATACGGTGTCGTCCCAGCCTCTTCAGCATGAAGCCTGGTATCTTCATTTAAGCTGCTTTTGGGAGTGGTTTTAAGCTGCACTGAGGCAGCTGAAGCGCAGCACGTGTTCCCCTTCCCCTGACTCTGCTGGGGTGAGAGGGCAGAGAAGAGCCATGTCTTAAACCGTCACAGGCCAATTTGCCATCATTCACGTTTCAGTGCTGTGGGATTGCTGGGAAGATATTCAAGGAAAGATTAACGGTCTTTGAAAGAGATTAAAAGAAAAATTTCACAGTTGCTTCCTGTAGGTACATTTTAAGGGTGTAAAAAAAATACTTGAGAAGTTACCATTATTCTAAAATTAGACCCAAGCCTGACTGATAGTTAGCATGTAGAAAAAAGAAAGGCAATCCTCAATATTTCACATAGGATGGCAACTGGGGAACAGCGGGAGAATGAAAGGAAATCATTGCATTTACAAAGTATTCTTGACTGTGTGCAGCAATAGGGACTGTGGCCCCAAAACGATCTGAGGACAAATAGCAGCAGGAGTAAGTAACTGGGGAGAGATACTTGCTGTGCATGACAGTGCTTTCTCAACCTTCTGCTTACTGTTAGGAAAAAACCCTCTGCCCAAGGTGCAGGGAGCTTGTTCCTCTCCTGCTTTGGCTGCACTGTATCCAGACTGTCTGCTAGCTGTGGCATAATGCATTCAAGGTACACATGCGCAATTACTTGATTAACAACCTGAAAAACTCACCTTCATACCTGATATATTTTCTGTTGCTTTCGATTTTAGTAGCTAAAAGTTACACTTTTGTTCAGCCAGCAGTTCCGGTTAGATGGGGGAAACACTGGATGAAACTCGAATGGCTTGTGGTTTGTAAAGTTATCATCCTTCTCAGTTTAAAATCTGTTAACCTAGTTGCTTTCAACCTTTTTTTAAAGCAGACTGGTGGCATCTCTTTGAATTGAATGTGCAACTGGAGATTAATGAAAAATGATATGTTTGCATTCAGCTGAAACTGGAGATGAAATGTCACCTTGTAATGTTTTCACCTAAAGCTGAAAAACACTACCGTGAGGTTCTACTTATAGGTGGTATTTGTCATAGGCAGATATTTTCTGTTAATGTGTACTACAGGTCTGTATAGGAACACTGTGTAGACAGTAACCCTCCTCTCCAGTAGCTTGCATGAAAACTTTCATATCAAGCCTGTTGTCATCTCAAATTGAATAGAGATCCTCCTTTTTCCTAAGTGATAAATTAAGTCCTGGAGTAACACAGATTTTTTTAAATTTAATTTAATTTTTTTTTTTTTTTTTAAATTCTGCTATCAGAGTGGAGATGTTGTTCCTGCTCATTTTGGAGCATTCTCTGGGGTTTCTCACCTTCCCTCGCCACATGAATTCCAGTTCTCGTGACACACCCCAAATGTGAGGAGCCTCCACAGTTTGTTTCTTCTGCAAGGCTGTAGAGGACGGTCCACATTGTATGGCACGGTGGCTGTCCTCTCAAGTTGTCTCTTTGCTGCCGGCTTCTGGGGGGTGTGTGGATAACACCTGATCCAGAGTGGAGATGGCTGTGGTTGGCAGGAATGGGGGATCTCGGTCTGGTTCTGGGTTTGGGAGCTCAGATGTTTTATTCCACAATGCAGCCTTGTTTGGATTCATTGCTTTCACAGAAGTGACCAGCCTGAGGATTGCCAGAATACCTTGTTTGCAATTAAAACATTAGCGATGCTTTTCATCCTAAGCTTCTTTTAGCAGGACGAAAACATAGTTACAAGACAAAAACATAAATACGCCTTTCAGTGGAGCAGCAATGAGCTCCTGCAAGCTTTCCTGGACCTGGACCTGCTTTGTGCTCTAGCTGCCACAGCCAAGTGCTGTCTCGGCAATGTCCTGCCCCAGCGGTGCCCCAGTCCTGTGCTGCTCTCGCCAGTCAGGCTGCTGGATCACAAGGGTGCCCTTTGCACAAGGAAATCCTCTGAAAAGCTGTTCCAATCCCCACCTCTGCTTCCCTACAACCCATTGATTAAAGGAACAGTCCCACTAGCAGCTTTTTAGACCTGGACTATGTAACCTGCTCCTTCCCCAGGCTCCTGGTCCTCCAAGCACAGGTGGTGCTCGCAAGTACAGCTCTTGTCTGCTGGCCCCAATTTGTTGTTGCAGATTTTGGCTGCAGAATTTAATCTCACCCCGTCAGGGATCAGGTGCACTGGAGCAACCGCCATGTGCAGCTGGGTGCTGGCTTTGCCATGCAAGCTCTTCCCATTAGAGCAGTTTAGTGAGTGTCAGAGGGCACACTGGTGTCAAACCCACACTGTAGAGCTTGGCTGCCTGACAGCCCACAGGCAGAGTCCAACGTGCAGCTCCTTCTTATGTCCATTAATCAGTTTCTTACACTATGCAACATGCAATGCGTTGCCTTGCTGGTTCTCGTTTGCTGCAACAGATCTTGTGCACTTACTAGTTAATTACTTTTAGCATATGTTTGGATATGCACGTTTTCCAGAATTAGCAGAGTGTAATCACTAAAATCCTAGATTAGATAGTGATTAGATTAGATTTAGTGAACAACTTGCTAGCTGCAGTTCATTCAGTGCATCTTGAAATGCCCTATTTGGACCTTTCTCAGTCTTCAGGATTCAAGGTAACATGATAGATTTTTCAATTGAATTTGGCATATTAATAACTGAGACTAAAGGAAGATTTGAAACCTTGTTTTCTGTGTCTTTTGCTTCTTTGAAAAGTTTGTCTCATTTAAAATGAGATATTGAAAAAAGACTGGTTATTTAACTGCATGTGGAAATGGAAGTATATGCGTGGAGCAGGGACTAATGAGGATACTTCAGTTCATATGCACAACCTGAAGTTTGTAGCAGACTGAGTTCTTATCACACTGCAAGGGCCAAATAATTCAAAATAATTAAAAATAACCATAAATAAAGAAGAGATTTTAAGGAAATTATGGTGAAAAAGCAGTAACTGAAAGTCAGTGATAACAACAGAAATTAAAGCAATGGTATTTGGCACAGAAGATAAGTAGTGGTTCTTAAAAGGCCATAAGTTCATTAGACTCTCTTCTCTAGCTTCCCTTTGCCTTCGTCTGGAGGTGGCCCTAGCTGAAAAGCTGGGGTATGAGAGCTGGGGAGCTGCATAGCAGGTGGTTTTGGTATTGGTGGAGAGGAAGAGAAAGGCTCTCCTGCCCCAGGAGCTCACCCACTGTCCCCTGCTCTTCATCTCCCTTGGTGTGTGGTGAGTGTGTGAATCAGGACTTCCCATCCCCATCCTGCTTCGGTGGAAGAGCAGACTGTGCTTCCACTGTGGCCGCCCAGCTGTTCTGAACCACAGAAACCACAGTGATGTCTCTGCGGACTCCACCGAGGTCTTCTGAGAACCTCCCCTGGCACCACGTCAGCAGCGCATCCGTCTGTTAGGCGTGACAAGTGGTGGCGTTTTCCACCGTTTCTTGTGCTGCGTCTGGCACTGCTCTCTCCCAGTGGCTGCACCCAGTGTGAGAAGAGTTGTAGACCGTTACCAATAACCCTCCAACTATTGCTGAGCTAAGGAAATACTTCCCCTGCTTTTTCTTGGGTGATGTTGCTAGTCGTGTGGACACCATTCCATCCCATGTAATACGTACATTGTTACAATGCTAATTACCTTCATGCTTAAAATGCCTCCCTTATTTTCTAGCTATAAAGTGTTGCACCTGTCCTCTGCTAAAGTTTGACATTGGGCAATGAATGCATGAAGCCATTTTATTCATTGTACCATTGACTTTGCCATATATAACAACATAGTGTCTGTGTGTGTGAAATTTCTTGGAGATTACTTCCTATTTTCTTCCAGATTGTTGTTAAAAGTGATTGACAGTTTTGAGCTATTGGTGTCTTGTAGCACAAACCCCAGAGAGTTTTGCCAAAGCCACAGAACCTTGTCTGACCTCTATCTCATTTAAAAATTTGGCTAATAGCAATGCTCTAAAATTAATATTCATATTTTTTATTTGTATCTCAAACCATTTTATTGTTATCATTTAAATAGTTATTCCTACTAAATAGAGATATTTTCATTTATATGCAAATTAGCTACCTTTCAAAAAAATACACAACTGTATTTCTAGCTGATGGCATCTTATTTTGCTCCATTTGTGGTATGGGGGATTTGGATGGAAAGACCTAGGGATTTGTTTGAGAAAGAAGGTGTACTTTTTTTTTTTTTTTTGGTAATATTGCACTCTGAAGAAAACAAATGTATTTAATTATAATCAAAATGTTCAGAAAAACATTCTGTGTCTTAAGGAGACTTTACTCATTTTATATCAAAGGACATTTTTCTTCCTTCTTTGTGCTATCAAATCAGCCCGTGGATAGGCGAGCATGGTCCTTTTGCAGCTCAGATCTCCCTAACACCATCAGGGTAGGACAGAAACCCCCATCCTGTGTCAGCACCATGGCCCCTGCCCAAGGAGAGGTCTTCCACGCTTGTCCATGTGAGGACCGCGGTGGGGACCTGCAGGTGCAGCTAGGCAAGCTGTACTTTTAGTTTGCAAACCTGTCAAGGTAGCGTTCGGCCAACAGTGGATGCTGAAATCCGATCCTTGAGGGAACTGTGTAGCAGTTCCTGTTGGAAGAAGCCTTGCCCATCCGGCACAGAGGTGCCTTTCTACATTTCGGAGCTGCGTGCACCAATAGAGAGCAACAGATGTGCATCGGGGCTCCTGCTCCCACCTGCAAAACAAAAGCAGAGGGTGGCTGGGGGCCGGTGGGGGTGCACTTGGTGAGGGAGAACTGTTGAAGGGGATTTCCGTAGTTCTGTTGCCTGCTCAAATTATATTCCTCAGTGGAGCAAGCCCTATGCGCTGGGTAGTCCTGGGAGTCGGGACTGATCCTGGTTGGAGCTGGGACTGAACCAGCCAGTGAGTTTGTACGGGCTCCGCTGTGTGACTAGCCAGGCTCCTCAGAGGCAAGGGAGGGTGTTGCGCAGATGCAGGGGCCTTCCTCCCATTTGGGGTGAGCGTTTCACATTTGGAGTTTGCTGCTGGTGATGTGAGGTGATGAGGACTGGCTGCGGGACAGCCATGTCCGGAGGAGCTCAGGACAGCTCTGTGGATGCTGGTGGTGGTGCTGGGGTGCATAGCTGTGCCTCTCCCCCCGAAACAGCAGCCCCTTCTCCATGCCTTGCTGCAGGGAGAAACTGAACGAGGATACCGATTTTCACCCCCTTCTTCTCCTCTTTGTATAAATGGTGTGTCCAGATGTGTACTCTCCTGCAGCGCTGGCTGCAGAGGCAGCACGTACAGCAACGGCATTTCTGCCATTTGTTAAACTGCCAGCACTTTCCTCTCCCCTCTCCTCTGTGGGGCTGTCATCTGCACCCAAAAGAAACTGATGGACAGCCTCTAATCCACGCAGACCGTGCGTGCACGGTGTTTGGGAAAACCGCTGATGTCTGAGCGGGGCTGAGAGTGGATGTGGGGTTTGGTGCAGCAACCTTGAGGGGAGTGGGGACCACCCTGCATTGCTGGAGCCCAGGCAGGAGACGTGCCCGAGTGAGAGGCCCGTGGTGCTGCGATGCCTGTCGAGGGGGTGGGTGCCCCTGCCGTTCTCACCTGTCTCTCTCCTGGGGTTCTGCAGAGTGTCCCCTGACAGCGGCCGCTCAGCTGGAGCTCAGCGCTGAGATGATCAAGGCACTGCGCAACGGGGGAGCGCACCTGGATTTTCGAACGCGGGAGGGAATGACAGCTCTTCATAAGGCCGTCCGATGCCGCAACCACACAGCACTGCTGGTGAGTTGGGGGGAGCCACTGTGGGGGGCTCTCCCTCCCCTCTGCCCTGTGCCCCAGCACTGGCTCCTCCTCCCACCCCGTCCAGGCTGCTGGCAGGGTTGTGCCCTCCCTGGGCCAAAGCATCTCTCGCATTGCTGTCAGGGAGCACAACCCGTTACAAAAGCGTGGCACTGATAACATGAGCCTGGGGTGAAAGATGGGGTGAGCACTGCCTACTGCCGTGGCCGGAGCATCCCCAGACCCTCTGCGGGGCAGATTTTCCTACTGGGCAGCCACCTGAAGCCACAGAGCAAGGCAGGTGCTTCTCTTGCAGACGCTGCTGGACCTGGGTGCCTCCCCGGATTACAAGGACAGCCGGGGGCTGACGCCCCTGTACCACAGTGCCATGGTGGGGGGGGATCCCTACTGCTGTGAGCTCCTGCTGCACGACTACGCCCGGCTCGGCTGCGTGGATGAGAACGGCTGGCAGGAGATCCACCAGGTGGGATGGACAGCAGGATGGGATCCAGCTGGGGTAACTGCTGTCCTGCTGCCGATGGAGGGGGTCGTCCCATCCCCTTGGGTGCTGCAGGCAGTGGAGGCACTGCTCGGCAGGGGTGGCCGGCACAGGGGGCCAGGCTCCTGTGTGGAGGACTTGCATGTGGTGTGCCAGGTCTGGCTCCCATCCTAGGCCAATGCTCAGGCTGTTTTCTTCTGGCCTTGGTCAGTAGTGTCTAGGATCCTCCCCAGATTATGATTGGCTCATAGGATAGTGCTTTGGGATCTCGGTCCAATGCGTGAGGCATCCTGGTTCCAAACCACAGTTGTATCTGTCCCTGTTTGACACACTGACAAGTGGATTTGGTGTAGGGAAGACATGGGGTAGGGGTTAGGGGACCTGAGCTGGCTTTGTGCTTCAAGACCGAGACCCTTTGGAGAAGGGAGGATGCGCTGGCTCTGCCTAGAGTCCCTTTGTCTTGGACCATCAGGAGGGCAGGTTGTCTTTGGGCCCGTGGCCTCCTGAAGCACCCAGCTCTCAGCCCGCTGCAAGGTGGATGAGTACTGGCACAGCTAAGGATGAGAATGAAAAAACAAGAGATATGTGTTTGTGATCTCAATTTACTGGATATGACTGTCCTTCTTCCTGCCTCCATCCTACATTGCCGTGGCAGATCTTTGAGGACTGCTGGTCCCAGGATGGACCAAATGTAGAGGAAAATACTACACCAGTTAACTAGGGATGTGGGGCTGTTGTCCTCCTCTTTGCCTGCTTGTGCTTCAGGTCTGCTTTTCACCAGATAATTATACTGAGACAGCAAACAGTCTGGAGGAGGCCTTGCTACCAGTATGATGGTGATCTGAAATTTGCAGTTGATCTAGAGGTAATTTGTCTGATAAGTATTCAGGTGCATATTGCTGTAAGGAGCAGCAGTGTGTCTGTGTGCACATTAACAGGACTTTTCAGGTTACAGGTCCAGCCTGATTCAACTTTTCTAGCATGGATGAATCCAGCAGAGGAAGTTACGGGATTTACCATCTTCCTGCTGCTCCCTTATTTTCTTTTTCTATTTCGCGTTTTGAGCAGGCATGTCGCTATGGCCATGTTCAGCACCTGGAGCATCTTCTCTTCTATGGAGCTGATATGACTGCACAGAATGCCTCAGGAAACACCGCTCTTCATATTTGTGCTCTCTATAACCAGGTACATCTGTGTGATTTGGGGCATGAGAACAAGAAAGTGTAGATGGGGCACCAGCCCGCCTGAGATGATAGAGAGAGCACAACATTGGGCTGGGGCACCTTCTCATTGCTATTACTGTTCCCAGACCCAGAAAGGTTCTTCTGAATTGTATCTGCACTCTGTCCTGGGATGAGGCTGTTTCTGTTTGTAGCACCAGCCTGATTTTGGATTTCTCAAGAGGCAGGTGGCCAGAGAAGGGTCCATGGTTTAATCTGTTCCCATTCCCAAGATGTTCTTGCTGATTTACTGCCTAATGTTCTGTAATTTTTCCTCTGGTTCACTATTCCTACTTCACAGCAAGCCCCCGCTACTGGCTGGGAGGGAGCAGTTTGCCTGGGTGGAGAGTGCTAATTTGGCCCAGGTGCTCACATTTAATTTGAGGCGGGCACATGTCCCAAGCAGGGCTTGTTGGGCACATCCTGCTCTGGGGAAGGCATGTGGACTGGGGTCCTGTCCTTCTCACAAATGGCCCTAAATTCTTACTGCTAATCTCTGAATTTTGAAGAAGACTGTCCAGGCAACATAGGGCACCATTTCTGTTTTATTTTCTGTGTGGTCACTAACCTCAGTTCAGGAGAAGTCAAGGGTGGTAGAATTGCCCTCTCTGATCTTATACACCCACTGTTCTCTTTCTGAGATGTGGAGGTCAGTATCTAAGGATTTCTCCTGTAGGTTTTGTTCCTTCCTGGAGATTTTTATACATTGTATTATATGTTTTTTGATTATAAAGGGAATTTTCAGTTTCTGAGGTGTCCATGCTTTAAAAATTGAACACTGTTATGTTTTGACATAGACAGTGGTACATGGAGGCTGATCTTTGGCGTGTTAGGTGGTAGGTGCATTCTGCACATCAAGGACTCTTGTACCCAGGTGCCTGTCCATTGTGGTGAGTGGGTAGAGCAGCATTAAAGAGTATAGGGGCTCATAAACATGTTGAATTAACATCGTTTACAAGCACAGAGCATTCAAAACAAAAACAATAAAAGGCTTTAGGAAATAGCAATACCTGGGAACACTGTGCCCATAGCTGTGCTCTTGGGCTGATATTTGGGCATGGCCATGGTGCCAGTGCCACAGAGCTGCACACAGGCAGGTGGACTTGGTCAGCTTGGGGTTCGGGGTGATCAGTTCTTAGGGGTTGACCATTCTTCCTTGCGCTTGCCAAAGGAGGCTTTCTGAGTGCAATGAAACCACGTGGTTTGCTGCTTTGTTGTCACCAGTCTGCAGAGCTAATTGTTCTCTTCCCCTTTCCCCCTTGCTTGCTTTCACAGGAGAGCTGCGCTCGGGTTCTCCTCTTCCGTGGTGCGAGCAAAGAGATTCGCAACTACAACAGCCAGACAGCGTTCCAGGTGAGGCGGCGAGCTCCGGGCCCCATTCTTCCTGCAGAGCATCTTGTGGCCCCTGACGAGGGCAGCCTCTGCAACGTGTCTTGGGCCCACGTGGGGTAAAGCTTACTGGAACAAAACCATTGATTCAGGATGTCTATTCTGACACTGGCTTAATTGCTGGAGGAGGAGGGAGGAAAGAGAACGTGTGGTACGTGTGGAGGGGGCTGTGAAGGTGGTATCTTATGGTGGGAGACTGAAAGAGCTTGGCTCGTCTGGTCATGTGTAAAGGAGATGGAAAGGAGAAGTTATTGCTGTCTGTAGAAATGTTGCAGTAAATGTTAGAGAAGGAGCAGAATCCTTAGAAGTAAAGGGCAGTGTTGCCACAGAAATGAATGCACCTAAACTTGCTGTTAATAAACTTAAACTGGAAGTTAGAAGACGTCTAGCCACAAGAGGTGTGAAACTCTGGAATAGCTTTCTAGTAAATATGCCGGGTAACACATGTGGAAAAGGGGAACTCGGTCATTTTGCAGTGTAACTCCTTCCATAAGTTTGCAAATCGTGGGAAGTGACTGCCTGGAGGCTGTAGTTTGTGATGCAGGAGGTCTCTTCCCATCCAAGGTCTGCTTTGCCCTTTTTTAAAGTTTTTGAACTTGGAATAGCCATTCTGTCTATGCTCTTACTGAAGCACAGTCATTTGCCTGAGGACCTTTCAGAGATGTTGTGACTCAACGTCCAGCTAATACTAATGTTCAGGTGTCCCTTGACAGCAGGGAGTGTCTGTCACTGTCTTACTCATATACCAGCTCAGGTGGCTGCAGGTGAGCTTGCTAATTATTAGCCCTTTAGAAATGCTTTTTCTCGCTTCTCCTTAAATGTTGTTTATAGCGGCTTTAGGCCACAGTCTCAAGTGTGACCGTGATGATGTCATACAGTCCCTGCAAACATAATGCGTGGCCCCTGTGAGAAAAAAGCCTTATTACAGACACAATCGCTCTCGTTGCATGTGTGTGACTGTGGCTGCCATTGGAGCAGCAGCACATCCTGGGGGAGGCGGGCAGGGAATTGCTGAGTAGATGCTCTGCATGTGCTGGAAGTCTGCCACACTGGGTCGTGCTGCACCAGTGTTGCCTCCCATGCAGAAGAAGTGGGTATATCTAGTGAACCTTGTGTGTCTCAAGGGAATAACTTTACTGAAAAGGCACCAGACCCCTGTGCAGCCTGTGTGCCATGAGTATATCAGGGAGCTGAAGCGCCCTCTGACCTGACCTGACCGCTCACTGGCAGCCACGGTGAACAGGCTGTGGTTCTCCCTGAGCCCCCTGCCACAAGCTGCTGCAATGGTGCTCTGTTCTGCATGAGGATATTTCATTTAAATGTTAAGTATATTTTAATGCAAATTAAGCATACTGTCCTAAAAAGAGCACGCAGAACTCGCGTGTGTACTTACCGTGATTGTATATAGGAATCAGGCAGCTGTGTGGAGATAATCAGTTATGAATCACTTGTGTGCTTATGTAGTTTCAGGAAATGAATACATAACTTACAGTCTTGTTTAAAAGTAATTTCTTTATTAAGACTGAGACCGTGTTCCTTACAAGCTGTGCTACATGTTGGCTTGGATGCTGAGAGGAAAAAGGGCTTTGAAGGTCAAACTGAGCATCCTTATAGTGGTCTGGTATTTTGTCACGTGCAGGAACTTGAGAAATACGCTATGCAATTAATTCACCTATTAAGTGATAGTTGTCTGGTCGTAGCTGGTGGAGCTCCATAGCTGGGAGTGTCATTTGTGTGACGAAGTGCGGGTACCTGTCTGCAGAGAAGGGGATGCTTGTCCTCCCCTCCACGATGGCCTGGGCAGCGTGGGGTGACTGGCTCTGGTGCGGTGCTCATGCACACGAGCACGAGTGCCACTGCAGCTTTGCTCTGAGTGACTTGTGTGACCTTACTAACCACAGCAAATGCTGAAGGATGCCTGAGCTCAGCCCTTGGTGGGTAGCCCTGTTCTCTGTGAATCCACCTTAGCTCAGACCTTCCTCTGTCTGCTCCCTGTTATCTTCCGCCTCGGGAGGTGGGTTGTGAAAGGGCTTGATGTGGCAAGGTCTGCTTTGCTCAGAGACTGCTACTCTCTGGGGAGCTTTGCTCTAGGGATTGAGGATAGTCCCATCTGACTGATTTCCGATTCAATGTAAAAATATTTATTTCCAGGGAAAGGCTTCTTGCAGGAAACTGCTGCCTCCTTTTTGAAATGAGCTGAACTCTTGGAATCAAGAGATGGAGAAAGGGCAATCTTTTTGCCTTGGGTATTTGCAGGACATGGGGTGGTGCAGCAGGTGGTGGAGGGAGGCAAGGGGCTCCTGCTCTGATTTTGCTCATGTCCTGAAGAGTCCTAGTGGGTCTCAATATGGAAAAAACAGTGTTTGTCTTTTTCTTTTTGAAGTAGTGCCTCTAATTGGAAGTTTGTGTTCCAGAGAATGAAAACTGGTTGGTAATCCAATCAGTTTGTTTGTTGGCAAATCCAAACCAGAATTTCATGTGTGATGTGCTCCCTTCAGTTCCCAGCTTTCAAAGAGAAACTCTCCAACTCCCTGCTTGGATTGTTTGCTCAAGACTTCAGCATGTCATTAAGTCACTGTCCGCTGCAAAGTCTGGTGCTTTCTCCTGTATCCTCTTCGCGTGGCCGTGGTAATGGGGTGCTGCCTTTCTATGATGGAGTTTCAGCATGGCAGAGGAGAGCCAAGCCTGTATGAAGGAGCGTGCGCTACCCCGCGGTTCTGTGGCTGCTGGGAGCTCATGTAAATACCTCTCCTGCTGCAGAGGTATTTACAATTTAGTCAGTTTACTGCACACACCTGCTGTTAACTTGATTGCTACTGTTAATCAGATAGCTTGGTGTTAGTGGCCTGAGATGATTCAAGATAGCAGTGAGTAATTTAGAGGGTTTAGAAGTTGTAATCTGCTTGTTTATCTTCCCTAAGGCAAATCAGCATGCTCATTGCCTGGGGTGGCATGCCACCTCTCACTGTGTTGAGTTCCTCCTACTGCAAAGGGGCCTGACCCTGACTCGTGGAGTGCAGTGCATGGCCTGTGTGGTGGGGCAGGAGTGCTGGGAGCAGTCTCACCTCTTTGTGGCTGGTAGCAGGCTTCAGGGAGGAGTGCAAGAGCAGGGTAGGTTTAGGGTGAGAGTTTTCCCAGAGTATCTTCCCAGCTTCTGTCAACCTGCATCTTCCTGTTTTCCTGGGCCAGGTTTGTACCTACATCTGTCTTCAATTGCTCTTAGCTGGCTTTTCATCCCTAAATTGTCTAAGAGAGTCCCCTGTGCAGATGCAGTCCTTCCCAAAGCTCCCTGCCTCATCCAAATATGTTCTTCTCACAGAAGGATGGAGACATCATTTTTCAGGTAGGATATTGCATACTCAAAATGCACTGGACAAAAAGAAAGTTGGGAGCTTTTTGTTTGTTTTTTTTTTTCTTTTTTTCTCCTTCCAGCTGCTTTAGCAGTATCATTGATCAGAAACAAAGTGCTGCCAAAGCACTAGTTGTCTCTCAAACCTCCCATGTGCCTTGAGGTGCTCACCGACTGGACTTGGGATGTTGGCCACTGGAGCATGCCGTGGGTCGGGAGTCTGCAATGGGAAGGACAAGCACTCAAGCTGGGACTGTGAAAACCAGCAGTTGCTGTTGTTGATGTGGTGAACCCACCATCCTATCTAAACAACAGAAAGGTACCCAGCAGAGGACTGGAACATGTGCACAGGTGCACAGGTAGGCAGTTGTGCAAACACTGCGAATGGGGGCTGAGTCAGTCAGTGGTGTCCTCTCTCCTGTTGGTGGTTTGTGCTGAATCCCAGGGAGCTGAAATCCTGTATTCATAAGCTTAAGTTCAGGATGGCAACGGTAGGCAATGTTTTGTCTCTTAGGAGGGTGAAGACTTGTCTCTAAGTCTCGTTCTTCAAGAGGTGCTTTTTTATATCGTGATATGGTTACCCACCCTCACTACTTCAGTCTTCTTCTTGCGTGGGACTATTGATAGCTCAAAGTCCTCCAGGTCAGCCTGTCTACGGTTTCTTGTGTTTTTTACGAAAGTATTAAGTGCTAGCTGCTGTTCAACTGCAGTATTTGGGTTTCTCTTTTCCCCTTCCTTAATGCCAGGTTGACAGAGTGATTGCAAAAGAGAAGACCTTTCAAATTCTGTGAATGACCATGTCCCTCTCTGAGCATGCAAGTCACATCATTTGACTTGGAAATGAAATCATTTACCTTTGCAAGCTGACTTCATCAGAATGATGATCCACACCTGGTGTTGTAGACAGGCCGTGTGAAACAGCCTTCCTGTGTCACACTGGGGTTCGACATCCAGCTGATGAGAAATGGTTTGATGGGGTCTTCACTAACAAGTGTGTGAGGGGGAGGGAGATACCCTCTCATCTTGCAAAAGTCACTGTCCCTGTGGCTCTAATCAGCTTGCTATCTACCAAGACCTCCAGGGCCTTTTCTGCTGAACTGCTCCCCAGACTGTGTCATTGCCAAAGCTGCTGCTTTGCCAGACATGGGACTTTGCATTTGTACTTTTCCAGTTTCATGGGGGTCCTGCTGGCCTATTCCTCCAGCCTGTCCAGGTCCCTCTGGATGGCAGCCCTGCCCTTGTGGATATTGACCGTTCTCCCCAGTTTGGAGTTACCTGCAAACCTGACCTCTGTGATGCTCCACCTGTTACTGGCCATTGGGTAGAGAATGACCCATTAACAACCACTCTCTGAGCCTAACCATCCAACCATTTTTTTCCCCCATCTAGCTGTCTACCCATCCATACTGTAATGTTCTAATTTCTATGCAGATAAAGATGAGACATGGAAGGTTCCATCTGTCTTACTTCCCTGTGTCCTCTGAGATAACTGCTGGTTTTCCTACCTCCGTATCAAATAGGTTGGGCCATCTGTGCCACTCCTGTCTCTCAGCAGTCTGCCTCGTGTGGGGCTGGAGATTTGCTGCCACCAGAGGAACCCTGCTCTCCTCCACATAGAGATTTCCCTGGAAACAGCAGGAGAATCCTAAAATGGTGCTGTTCAGTAGCTGTACCAAACAGTTTGTTTCTGCTACCCGTGCCTGTGCATCTGTTTCCCCATCAGTCCCAGCTGCTCTCTGTGATTGGTGCGAGTTGGGGGTAAGACCCTGCCTTAGCTGGGTTAGGTCCTTTGGTTTCTTATCAGCTGGCTAGCCTCTGCCAGTGTATCAGGTCTTGCTTTCCTTTTCCTCCCTGGTTTTCAGATGTCTTAAGGACTCACTTAAGTGTTTTCTTTCTCAGGAGGCCAGTACTCTGATGGGATTAAACCAGGTGTCACATGCTGGCAGCCCTGCACTTTGAACCTCTGGGTCATTTTTTCCACCTTTTGTTTAACAAAAGTAGCTTTTCCAGTTGCCCTGACCCCTGTGTAAAAAGTAGGAAAAGTCCAGGTCCTTACAGTCAGGTCATCACCTGCCTTGCACTGTATTTTTCAGTGACCTGTTAGAGATGCCAGCAGTTTCCTTCTAAGAAGCACCCAAGTTGTATCTTGTTCACAATGCTAACTTCCCAGTTTTCTTTCCCAAACCTCACATCTCTAACATGGAGTCTGAACTTTGTGTTCTCAATGTCAAGATGGATCTTTCTTGTCTGGAAAGTTTTGGAGGTTCCTTACACTGCCCCTGTACGTTCCTGGAATGTCTGTGGGTCAACCATGATGGCCCTGTGGCAGACCTTGCTGTAACTGGCTATAGTGAGACTCCAGCCCTAATCAGAGGAGTGCTTTCAGTGCCCAAGTGACTTCAGAATCGCTTGTTGAATATCTCCACCCTTGATATTTCTGGTGTGGACACCTGGCACTTGGCCCCTGCCTCCCCTAGGTACTGTTTGTTTCTTGCAGCATCTCAGAGCTGAAGTGGTGTTGGTGGAGCAGTTTGCAGCTGGTGCACGCAGGAAGGACTTCAGGACCCCTCTGCAGCAAGGGTGCAGCTGCCTCAGTGTCATTTGCAGCGCACACGTACACGCAGGCTGGGTGAGAAGTTGCAGTTTCTCAAGCAGCCTTGTCCGCATGCTGGCTTATTGTGCCCCTGCCTTTCCCAGAGCCTGCTGAGGCACTGACCTCTTCCTCTAAGGTGGAAGAGGGTCTGAAATGACAACGGGCATGCTGTACCTTTTGTGTTCAGTCTTGGAAGGAGAGGGGCGATGGTGATGAGCTTGAGCTCCTGTGGTAGTTCAAAGGGAAATGAATGGGGTATTGGGGTGTTTCTAGTTCACATCTGTGTTTACGTGGGTGTACAGTCACTGGTAAGTCATCTTTCTTTCTGCATGTGTTCTTCCAATCCTCCTTTCCCAGCAGTAGTGGAAGATACTTTACGGCACCTTTGACGTGCCTTTTCTGGATGGAGGCTTCTCATCTGTGTTTTCCACAAATCACATTGCTTGGCCAAAGTCGAAGGTGGCTTTTCCCTTGTCTCCTCAGCAACGTTTCTAATGTCCAGACTGTGGCCTTCAGGGCTAATCCATCCAAGGCCCCGGTGCTGTTGGTGCCTGAGTGCTGCTTATAGTACCAAAATCATGCCATGTAAGAAAAATTACCTGTAAAACACAGCTTGATGGTATGGTGTAACCATACCTGTAAACCACAGCTTGGTTGTGTGGTGTAACCATTTGTCTCTCTTTGATTTCCACTCTGCTTTGGACCATTTACTTACCCAAGGTATACACTGGAAAATTATTATAAATGTGTGAGCTTGTTATAAATGTAGCTTTTACAGCCAATAAAGGTGGCTATGAGGACCTATCAAAATGTGAACTCAGCACTGGAAGTTTTAATTATCAAGAGATAAAAATTCAGTGTTATTTATTTGGAAAAAAACCTCCCCACCCTCACAATTTTCTTTCATATTGATCTAAAGGTTTGCTTATGTATGTGAGCAGGTGACTCTGGTACCAAGCTGAAACTAAACATAGATCGTGATTTCTTTCCTGTCGAGTTTGTATGCCAATGGAGCTATGGGATCGCTTGTGTTAGCTCATCCCAAACATGCCTGATGTAGGTTTTAGAAGTGCAGACAAGTTTCTTAATGATCAGTAAATGTCAATTTTGTTCAAATTTCTTTGTCCTCATGATACTCATGGTTGAACTTTTCCATTTATACATATACAGGGTTATCATATGCAGAATATAAAAATAGTATGCAAGTAGTTGCTTCAAATTTCTTCCAATTTCATTGAAATTTAACAATCAGAGCTGCTGCTTTTCTGTCAAAAAGCTGTCTGTCCTTTGATTGCCCCATCTTTGTGTGGGTGTGGTTTTTTTTTTCCCCTCTCCCCAGGCTAAATTCTTCTAAGCAGGTTTTTGTGGTGGGTGGGGTATTTTGGTGGTTTTTGGTTGTGGGGTTTGGGGTTTTTTTTTTTGGTAGGTAATCACGCTATAATCAAACAAAGTTTCTTGTTATGATTATTACAGGCTTTGTTGATGTAGAGCTGCTCTGGCTGTGGTGCGCTCAGTCACTTGTGCTAGCATCTGTAACTGGCAAGACTGACCTTGACCATGAAACTCAAGCACGTGTCAGAGGTTTCAGTCATCCTTTAACTTGACTATGAGCACTTCAGACAAACATTTGGCTTGACGTCAGAAAATAATTGCCTGAATCGGAGGTACATGTAGGGAGATTGCCTCCCTGCAGAGCCAAGGTGGTGCTTGGGGTTGGGGATGGTCAGATGTAGGGCAGGGAATGGGCTGGCGGGCAGGGATGCCCACGGTGCCACTGGGCAGCAGCACAGGGACGGGCAGCAGCATCTCGTGTGGGGAGCCAAGGTCCCCCTCTGGGTACGGGTGCGAGTCATCCCCCAAACACATTGCAGAGCAGGATGTGTGTCTCAGTATCACAGCTTGATTTCTTTCCCAGCTCATGGGGAATAAGGTAGCTATGATAGTTTTACATGTAAAATTAACAGCATTATAAAACCACAGAATCAGAGAGGTAGGGAGGGGCTGCCAAGGTGTCCAGTGCCAGCCCTGTGGGGAGCAGCGCCTGTCAGCATGGGCTGCTCAGGGCTGTGGCTGGGCGAGTGCTGAGCGTCTGCAAGGCCAGAGACCCCACAGCCTCTTGGGGCCCCACTCAGTGTCCGACCTCCCTCCGGTGAAGGGCTTTTCCTGCCACAGAGGGAGGACGTCCCTGGCTGCAGCTTGTGCCTCTTGTCCCGTCATGGCACCTCCGAGAGGAGCCTGGCTCCATCCCTTCTCCCCACCCCGCCAGGCAGCCACGGGCTGCAGTAGGGTCTCCCCTTTGCCTTCTCCTCTCCAGGCTGAGCAAGCCCCATGCTCAGCCTCTCCTCTAACCCCCCACGCTCCAGCCCCGACCGTCCCAAGGCCCCCACGGGACCCACCACACTACTGCAATGCCCGTCCTGTGCCGGTGAGCCCAGCCTGGCCCCAGTATCCTGACAGGTCTCACCAGCGCTGAGCGGAGGGCAGCAATCCCTGCCCTCACCCCGCTGGCTGCCCTCAGGCCATCACCGCCCAGGACGTGCTCGGCCTCCATTGCCTGAGGGCGCTGCCGGCGCTGCATCTGAGGGGCCCTGGGATCCCCCAGGCCTTCTTGGGCAAGCTGGTCGCCCCATCCTGTCCTGCCGCATGGGGCTGCTGCAGCCCACGGGCAGGACCTGGCGCTTGTCCCGGCCGAGCCCCGCCAGTCCCCGTCGGCCCATTTCTCCAGCCTGGGGAGGTCCCACGGATGAGCAGCCCTGCCCTCCCGCCTGTCAGCTGCTCCCGAGGCTGGTGACAGGGATCTCTCCCCCATTGTCCCGGCAGTCAATGAAGACACCAAACAGTACCTGAGGAATGGGCTTGTAACCAGCCACCAGCTGGACTCTGTATGGCCCATCACCACCCTTTGAGCCTGGTGGTCCAGTCAGCTTTCCACCCACCTCGTCATCCACCTGCCCAAACCATCCCGGTCCTGTTTTGCAATAAGGCTGCTATGGGAGACCACACCGAACACCTCCCTAAGCCCAGGGTAGACAACCTTTCCTGCGCTCCCCTCGTGCAGAGCCAGCCACCCCGTTGGAGAAGGCAGTGGCAAGCTAGGACTGAGAAGGAACCTGAGAGGTCATTTTTTGGGCTCTTCTGCCCACCCCCACGATCAGCTCTGTCTGAAAGTTTTATGGCTGGTGTTTGCCAAAGCTGCTTGTGAGCCCCACTGTGCTGGGCGCTGGCTGCAGCCTCCTGAGACGGTCTGCTCCTGCACTTACAGCTGCCTGCAGTCTCAGAAAGCGTTTTGTGACATCTAACCTGAATCTTTCTTATTGAATTTTAAGCCCATTACTTTTCCATGGTTATTGAGAACAGATTATTTTTGTCCTCGCTACAGCTGCCTTCTTTCTGTTTTTACAGTCAGATCACCCCTTCCCCACCCGATCTTCTGTTCTCGGGGCTGAATATCCTAGAGCACACAGGCTTTCCTGCAGAGACCTTGAAAGCATAATCCAATCGTTACTATTGATTTACTCTGGATTCTCCCCATATCTTTTATTTAACTCTGTTCCTAAAGGTAGCCTTCTCCACCTGAAACCCAACTGTTCTGCACAGAGCGGAGGGGTTACATCACACGTGCTAGAGATGAGGCTGCTAATTGTAAACCCTGGTATGTTTTCCCTTTTCTGCCACAGCATGACTTTGTTGACTCATCTGCAGCTTGTGATCCTGCAATCCTCAGATCTTCTTCAGCAGGACTGCTGCCTGCTGTCTCCTAGCTTGCGTTGGTGCCTGGTGTCACAGACTCACTGAGCCATCTGGACTGGGGAGACCCGGGGATGTCTCTCCTCTAGCCCTCTTGCTCAGATGGGCCAGCCCCACAGCTGCTGAGGGCCCAGCCGGGCTTGGAAAGCCCCCATGCCTGGAGGACTCTCACCTTGGGACTTGTTCCCATACTCAGCCGTTTGCCTGGTGAAGAGCCTTTTCATTATGCCCAGACAAAATTTCCCCCATTGCGCCTTGTGCCCAGAACTCTTGTTCTTTGAACACCTTGGAGAAGAGGCTGGCTCCATCTTCTGTAATCCCTGTACATAAACTGTCATTACATTTGTCTCTATTGACTAAAACTTCCCCCCTGCCTATTTCTTGAGTTTCCAACAATCATTTCAATTCTAATCGTCTAATGACTTTGCATCTCCTTCCAGCTTGGTCTCATCTAGGAATTTAATAAGCATATTCTGCACTCCATCATCCAGGTTGCTAATGAAAAAGGAATACTACCGAACCTGGGGTAGGGTCCTGTGAAATCCATTTAGCATACATTTTTAGTCTGACACTTAGTCACGAATTAGTTTTCTGATCAGTTTTTCATCACTTGGCAGGAGTTTCAGCTAGATTTAATTTCTGTTGTTTCTGAGAATGTCACATAAGGCTGTCAAAATTTTTGCAGAAGACAGCTATATGATATCTTCAGTTTCTTCACTCTTCACAAAGCCTGGCCTGCTACCCTCTCCTAGAAGTAACTTGGATCCCTTTAATTTGGTTTGCTTTTCACAAATTGCTGGTGTTGGTCATCTCTGTTTACAAACTATCATCTGCTTTGTCCAGTGTTTTTCTGGACAATAAAATTAAGTTGCCCGGTGTATAGTGCAACGTTCCTCTCCTTGTGCCACGTGTTTAAAGCTGGTTGTAACTTCCCTTCTTTTCCAGGCATCTGAGAACCACCACGGCTGATCAAGAGTTCACCACTAATGCCTGAGTTTGCTCCTAGCAGGTTTATGGCAGTGTGACTCAGCTCGTGGTCTGCAGATCTCTGGCACTTTGTCGAAAAGTAAAGGCAATTCATAAATTGATTGCAGAACCAGGCACAAAGGCAGATAACGCCCCAACTGTGTGTCAGTTTTATGAGGCCCAACTGATCTGCTGATTTGGTGATATTTGCTGCATGATTGCAGCCAATTGTGGAGTAAAAAGCTCAAGCAAAAAGACAGCAAACCCTCTGGTGTTCGTGGTACTAAAGCTTTCCTGCCTCGCCGACACGCTGATGCGCTCAATCGGCTCTTGCTGAGAGCGCATTGTAACGTGCTTTCCTGTGGCCCTGCTGTTCTTTGCACACCTTGCTTGTTGTATCCCATTTTGTATCTTGACCTTTCTCAACCTCTTTTGCATGTCACACGTATAATTGGGCCTTAGAACACTTTGAATGGTCCTCCTTAAATCCTTAAAGATTTATACTTTGTTATCTTAACATACCATTTGTATCAGCTTTTTGGTACAATACAAACAGGTTGATAGATGTATTTTCTTCAAAGATTTGTATCTTGTTGCTTTAAAATAGACATCATGATCTGAACTCTGCAATTTGCAGTCATGTTGCCCAGGCAACAGAATATTCTCAAATGGAGTGATTTTGTTAAAGAATGTCTTCAGTTAACTGTACTTTTTCTAATTTAAATTAAATTTTAGCTGACAATGTTTAGACTTTCAACTTATTAATGACATCATATCTTGTGATGTCATAGAAATGAATTTAATTCTACTTATATAGATTATAAATGTTCAATGTTAAGAATACTTGGAAGGAAATGATAAAGCTAGTCGATATTTTAGTTTAGTTAGCTTAGCTGTAAACTCTTGGTAGCTAGTTGCCATTGTTCCTCAACGTGGAAAACGCAGGAACAACATCTATTCTTTGACGTGTTTTAAAGACTTAGTCCTAACTAATACCAAAAGTTTTAGCTGATGTGAGAATGTCTATAGCATTATTTTTATTAATAAGCTCCATATTTTTCTTGTCGACACTACAACGGTAACCTTGTCCTCCTCCATCTGTTCTCTCTTGTCAAAAATTTGGATTGTAAGGGTTGTGGGTCTTTGTAACTGTGTGCAGAGCCTACTGATTTTGCTTTCTAGCTCTACTATAGTAGAAATTAAAATAATTTACGGAGGTGTGGACTTCCTGTTGGCACTTGGAGTGATTATTCAACCTGTTACGTATTACAAATGCAGCACATCTTCCTCAAACTTACTGCATTTGCTATCTGAGCTGGAAAACTTTTTTTTTAGCATTTTAAAGTATGTTTATTAACTTTTAACATTACAATTGATTAAAGTTTGGGGCCTCTGAGAAATCTGTTATCTGTGCTTAGGCTCTTTGTTGTCCTTAATGATCAGGTAACATAGTAACCCAGCTTCTTCTAACCTTTCTTATACTTCAGATTAATTAAAAGCTTGCTCATAATCCAGATTTTAAAAGCGTAGTTTGCAATGAAAATAAACTATTAGTGATTGCAATGCCTATTTGCTCCTTTTAGAGTGATGATGTTTTCCACAGGTGAGATTGGCACCTCCAGGTTTGACTCCAGAGCTGAGCTGGGCTCAATACCTTTTGGCATGGTCAGTGACTGTTTCTACCACTTTGCTTGCTTCTCCAGGTACAGAAGAGGTGTTGCCTCTGCAGTGCTCAGCTTTTCTGATGTGCCAAATATATAACAAGCCTTCGTTGTGTATGGGTGACTTCTCTCATTTTTTTAATCGTCATGTCTCTTTAGGCCTATTGGGAATTACATCTAAAGCGACCTCCTCCTCTTCCTCCTGAAAATAAAAATTCATTAACCCTTTGGATTGCAAACGCGGTCTTGATTCAGGGCTGGAAATACCAATGCGGGGTGCAGGCAAACCTGTCCCCCTTGTCTCAGGGCTGGGACACACAGCTCCATGGGCTCAGCCAGGCTGCCGGGTCTGTGCTCCTCATAAGCGCGCGGTGGAGTCTGCCACCTCTCTTCATAAGCTGTTTAGTTACCCTCGCTGCTAGAAGTCATCTTTTACCTCAGTGTTACTCTGCCTAATTTAATAATCCTGTTATTAGCTCTTGCGTGTGTTGCAGTAATTGGAAAGCCTTGCAGTTGGATTTCTTCCCCATACCTTAGCACTTATGCACAGTGATCACCTCATCTCCATTGAGAAGTAAAATAGTTTGATCTCCTCTAACATCCACATTTTAAAGGCTTTTACAGCTACTGGATCGCTTTTGTGTCCATCATGTGACTCTTCCTCTGTTCCTACGTTCTTCTTGACCTTAGCTCTAGGAGTGGCCCAGTGTGTTAGCACAGGTCCCGCTACTGCGGCTTACAGCTCCACTGAATTCGCGCATATTTCTAATTGATACTTTCAATTAGTCTTTATGGCTACAGTTGTTATTCTGAGAGTTTGTACTGAAGTTTTTCCCTGCTTGCTGAGCTGTTTCACCTCGTGCAGTGGTGTGCTGTGCCCTCGCTCACAGCCTGGCTGGTCTCAGGCTCAGATTCTGCTGCAGCAGCGACCTGTCTGTTATCCCACCATGCTTTGTGCACCTTCAGTTTTTCCCTCAGTGTCGATACCTTAGGCTAGGTGGTCATTTGTAGCACACAGTTGGTTTGGACCAAGAACCTGAGCAATACCACAGAGTAACGGCCTGCTTGATGATATCTCTACGTTAACAAATGTTGAGCAAGATAAATTGTATATAACAAATTATACACACATGCACACACATATCTCTCTCTCTCTCTCTCTCTCTCTGCTGGATACAATCTAGATATACTGTCATGGAGAAAGGTAAATGTGTTGTATCGTACATTTCTGGGCACAAATGTCTTGAATGGAGGTCAAGATACCACTTTTTCTACCTACTCTGAGTAGGCAATCAGCCCTGGAAATGTTTGTCAAACACTACATTCAGTCAAAGTAGATTTTTCTCAGTGTTCCTCTATGCTGAGAAAATCAGAAATTTGTTCCTAAGTTTTAATCAATTTTTTTGCAAAGTAAGCATGTTTCTTTGTTCTTCCAACAGTGGGCTGGTGGGATAATTGATCACCAACCTTTTTGTCATACTCTTTTAAGATTTAAGGTGAGCAAAACCCACTTCTGTCAGTCTTTCCTCAGTGGTCAAGATTTCCAAGTGTCTTTTCCAACTTACTGTTTTCAATTTGTTTACCTCCTTCTTAAAGATCTTTGTCCCAAAACTGGACATATCAGTCCAGATGGATCCTCGCCATCTTGTTAATACCTCCTAGATTAAATTTGTCTTTATGCAATGTCACCATTTTCTTGACTTGTGTTTAGTTTGGGGTTACTGCTGTTACCACACTTTTTCTGCTTTACGATGCCTAGCCGGTTATTCTCTACCTTGTATTTATGCACTTGATTTCTTCATTCCAAGTGTAACAGTTTGTACTAGACCTTACAGGATTTCATCTTTCTGATTTCAGACATTCTTGCTTCTGTCAGCCAGACTCATAAACTTGTCAATCAAACTTTATGTATTATGGTTTTTTCTTTTAACAAGATTTTTCTTTCCCAAAATTAGGGAAATTATCAGTAAAACAAGAATAAAATCTAATTAGAGTTGTATTGGTTTGTGTGGCAAGGTTTTGGTGGGGGAGGGCTATAGGGGTGGCTTGTTTTTACAAATACATTAACAACAAAAAGAGAGTCAAGGAGAATCTCCATCCTTTATTTGATGTGGGGGGGAACATTGCCACCAAGGACGAGGAAAAGGCTGAGGTACTTAATGCCTTCTTTGCCTCAGTGTTTAATAGTCAGACCAGTTATCCCCAGGGTATTCAGCCCCCTGAGCTGGAAGACAGGGACCGAGAGCAGAATAAACCCCCCATAATCCAGGATGAAGCGGTTAATGACCTGCTGCGCCACCTGGACACTCACAAGTCTATGGGGCCAGATGTGATCCGTCCGAGAGTGCTGAGGGAGCTGGCGGAGGAGCTTGCCAAGCCGCTCTCCATCATTTATCAGCAGTCCTGGTCAACGGGGGAGGTCCCGGATGACTGGAAGTTAGCCAATGTGACGCCCATCTACAAGAAGGGCCGGAAGGAGGATCCGGGGAACTACAGGCCAGTCAGCCTGACCTCGGTGCCGGGGAAGATCATGGAGCGGCTCATCTTGAGTGAGCTCACC